>PVKS010002553.1:79797-116712 GCA_004027875.1 Aplodontia rufa
AAAAAAAAAAAAAAAAAGCCTCTAACTTAAAAAAGAGATTAATTATTAAAGGGAGGCTGGGGAAAAAAGAATCATTATCAAGCTTAGACAAACACAATTAAAGGTTCATATTACATTTGGGGGGAGGTGCCTTGCGGATACTAACATCTGCAGTGTCGGGCGCTGCACCACCTTATGAGACCTCTTATGATCCCATCCTACAGAACAGCAACGATCCAGAAGGGGTAAGTGACTTACTGCACAGCTACAAAAGCAGAACTCAAACCCAGGCTAACCCCAAAGTCATGGCTCTTTCCTCCCCAAATGGCTAACTAAACATTGTGGAGAGGTCCCCACAGCCACAGGGGACTAGTCTATTGTTACACATGACAACAAAATGTCTCTCTGGATTCTAACACTAGGCATGGGTAATTTACCACCATGTTACTCTTGGTCCCTCAAGGAAACAACAGAAAGCACAGATGTTTGATTTATCAGGAATGGTAATAAAAACCTGAAATTACTCAGAACCAACGAGAATGTCAACAAAGCAAGCCAGGAAATACTTTGCTCTGTGTACTGGCTGAAGATAAAATAAATCCAAATGAGCCGAGGGCTTGTAAACTGCTAAAGAGTATTCTCTAGCAAGCCTCTTCTTCCCTAATACCTCCAGCATCTCTGGCTCATTACCTCTATCAATAACTGGATTATCATTCTTGCGAATGTAAAAGAAGTACAGTTTCATCCTCCCCCTTGTATGTATCATTGTAGCTATTATGAATCAGGTTGTTGCCTGCCCTAATTTAAATTTAAAAAATTCAACAATTTCTTTACCTTACACACGTGGACTTGATCAACTTTTATTAATACTTATTAAGTAGGAGGCACTAGGGAAATTTTTTCTTTACTCTAGGAACACATCAATCAAGAATACGTGCTCATTCTTTGAAAAATGGGGGTGATGCAGTGGTTATGCTCCAGTTATAAGGTATGCGGTCTTGGGGTATGACAGGTTAAACATGACTGTGAATACTGATTAAGTTACTTACCAGCTATGCAGCTCAGCCTTTAGGCAATTGTATAACTTCCCCAGGTGTCAACTTCCTCATAAGGGAAAAAGGAGGACTGGGGGTGTATCTCAGTGGCATAACACTTGTCTGGTATGCTCAGACCCTTGGTTCAGTCCCCCACACCACAGCCAAAATAAAGAGACTCACTTTAGGTCTCAGTGGCAGAGTGCTCGTCTAGCAGACAGGAGGCCCTGGATTTGATCCCTAGCATTGCGAGTCATCAGTCAATCAATCAAAAAGTGATCGAAACTCCTGTTATTCCAGCACTCGAGAAGCTCAAGCAGGAGGATTAGCAGAGCCCGCAAGTTTAAGGCCAGCCTGGGCGACACAGTGAGATACTATTTCAAAAGAAAAAGAAAAGAGGAGCACTAACAGTGCCTCTCTGCCTACGCTGACTGGGGAAAAGTGGGGGCAGGGTAGCACGTTACGTGTAAAATGCCTGCACAGACGGTGCGCTGCGCATAGTAACTGTGACTTACGTCTTCCCCTCCTAAAACACGTTTCAAAAACAAAACAAAAGTACAAATATTTACGGAACACTGAGGGGCAAGGGACCTCAAGTGTCAGAGATAAATAAGTAACTCCTCCCTGATGTATCTGTGGTCAAAAGAAACAATCAAGCACCCAGAAACACGACCCAGAAGCAGAAAGCAGAACCTCCATGCAGGAGGGAAGCCAAGGGTTTTTTGTTTTGTTTTGTTTTTGTTGTTGTTGTTTTTTAAAGAAAATGGGGAGGGAGAGAGAGAGAGAGAGAAAGAGGAAAGCATTTTTTAGTTTCTCATGTGACTTTCATTCCTCAGACACTGTTGCGCACGTGGTGCTGGGGTTTGAACTCTCGTACTCACGCATGCCAGGCAAGTGCTATAACTTCCTAGCCACCACTCCAGCCCGGAAGCGGGGAGTTCTAAGATCTGGAGGAGGTGGGGAAAGACCTGAAGCAGCAAAGACCTGAAGTCTTCAAGAAAGAGTTGGCATTTCAGTTGTCTTGGAGGAAAGGTGGACTTTGTTTTTGTTTTGTTTTTTTAAAGAAAGAGAGAATCAATTTTACTTAGTTCTTCACGTGGCTCTCATTGCTCTGAAACTTTGTTGTGTACATGGTGCTGGGGTTCACGCCCAGATCCCCATGCATGCCTGAGCCACTGCACCAGGCTCCCAAGGTGCACTTTCAACAGCTTGGGCCTAAGGGGTGGGAGTACACTGCACTGAGCTGGAAGGCAGGACTGGCCCTGCAGGGTGAAGCACAAATCCAGGACAGCAGATGAGGCTAGATAGGTATGGAGGGCCAATAATTCCACAGAGGGCACCACCCAGAAACTGGGCCCAGGAGCCACCCAGCAGCTCAGTTAGCAGGCAGAGTACATCCTCACAGGGGCTCAAAAGGAGCACCGTGGCTGAAGCCGTGCTTTAGAAGATTCATCTGCGCTGTGCAGGACTGTGTGGACAGGAGGGCATTTTGTTGGTAGAATTCATAGAACCTAACAACTGAAGCATTGTGTGCATGTATGTGTTCAGGTCACATGTATGTTGATTACTTCCACCTGGTTAACTACAAAAACACTAAGACTATAAGAGACATCAAATAACTTTTTTTTTTTTAAAGAGAGAATCAATTTATTATTTTTTTTTCTTCTGGTTTATTTTTCTGACACTGAGCTGTGTATGTGGTGCTGGGTTCAAATTCAGGTCCTCACATATGCCAGGCAAGAGCTCTACCACTGAGCCACCAGTCCAGTCCCTCAAAAGACCTTTTAAAACCAAATTTCCTTAATGTTGTTGATTTTTATTTTTCTTAAACAGTGAGAGAAAGAGAGAATCAACTTTAGTTTTTCATGTGGTTTTTGTTGCTCCGACAGTTCACTGTGTATGCGGTGCTGGGATTCAAACCCAGGTTCTCGTGCATGCCAGGCAAGTGCCGTAACTGCTGAGTCACTGCTCTAGCCCCTAACGTTGTTGATTTTAAAAATACTTCTCCACTGTTTCCAGAACACTGTACAACAGCAAAGTTAAAAGCACCCGCTATGAGGCTGTTGCAGCGCTGCCTGGCAGGCACAAGGACACCGGTTCAAACCCCAGCACCACGTACATAACTAAGTGTTGGAGCAATGAAAGCCACATGAAAAACTAAATGAAATTGATTGTTTCTCTCTCTCTGTCCCTCTCCCTTAAAAAAAAGTATCCCTCACACTATGAATTAAATTTTCTCATCTAATTTTTACAATAAACTTCCTTCCTGAGCCTCACTGAATAGATGAAGAAACTGCAATTTGAACCAGGGCCACCTAGGTGCCTTCATTGTCACACTATGTGACCACTGCAGCCTCCTCAGATATGTGAAACTATTACATTAACTGTGGACTAATCACGAGAGACTAACACCTTCCAAAACTTCTTGTGGTGAATACTGTGTGCACATTGCCTTAAATATACAAACTGAGTACCCACTGTGTGCCAGGCACTATGCTCAGCCCGGGGAATAAAAGCTCCTGCCTAATAATAAGTTCACCATCTAGTGTTGGAGCCAACTGATAATTAAAAACACAAAGTGCAGGGTTGGACAGGTGGCTCAGCGGTAGAGTGCTTGCCTGGCATGCACAAGAACCTGGGTTCGATCCCCAGCACCACATACACAACTAAGTGGAGGAAAAACAAAAACTAGATTAAAAAAATAAAAATTAACTTTAAAAAAAATAAAACACAAAATGCAAGGCACAATGGCAGAAAAAATATGTACTAGAAGCACTCAGGAAGGACTTACACCATCCTGGAGGGTTAGAGGGAGGTGACAACAGCAATGGGCTACAAGGACTTTCCTGTTGCTAAATTATCAAGTGGGAGGCAGAATATGAAGCCAGATGGTATTTTATGCAACGTTCAGGGTCTTGGCCTCTATCCTATAAGCAACAGGGAAGCAATAAAGGAATTTAAATAATGAAGCATCATGCTGGACGTGGATTTTATGCAGAGCCAGGACAGATTTTAAGGACTTCCGTGGAAGATGAACACAGCAGCAACAGGAAAGGCCCAGACTTCAGCTGTGTTTTGTTTTGGTTTGGTTTTGGGTGGTGCTGGGGATGGAACCCAGGGCCTGGAACATGCCAGGCAAGCACTCTACCACTGAGCTACACCCCAGCACCAAGGTCCAGACTTCAGATTCTCTTTTCTGCTCATCTGACTGACAAGGTTACCTCCATTCTTCACTCTCTAACAGCCCTCCCCCTCAACCTTTCCAGCATTCCTCACCAGGCTGAAATGAAAGACGGTATCAAGGCAGGCAGTAATGGGATAAAACAAGACTTTGATCAGGACAGGGAACAGAAATGAGCATGCTCAGTGATGATTTTTAGGTAAGGGATCCACACTGGGATACAGCAGAAAGCCTCCGGACAGAGATGAATGGAGACAACAAATGGGGTCAAACACTGTTAACATATAACATTTTTGCATTTAAAACATTTTTGGTGCAAACAATGAAATGTCAAGTCAGCATTTGCAAAGGTGTTGGAAGGACCTGCGTAAATTTCAGGGCTTCCATGAACAGGCGACGTTATCGTTGTGCTGCACGCATGCGTGCTCTGTTTTTGTTTTGGTTTTATGGTGGTTGTTTTTTGGTGCGGGGGTGAACCCAGGACCTTGCACACGCAAGGAAAGCTACCTCCTCAGCAACTTTTTCACCGCTGTTCTATCTTCCAAGTCCCGTAATGAGTCACCAAACTTGTATACATTAAGAAACCAAGAATTCATTTTTCATAAACTGAGTGAAGGGAAAAGTCATCAAAAACAGAAGATATGAACTTACATAAATTTCATGTTGTAGGTGGAAAATGGAGAAAAGCTGTGATTGGGGCTGGAGCGGTGGCTCAGCGGTTTCGGCGCTTGCCTGGCAAGCACGAGGACCCGGGTTCAAACCCCAGCACCACGTACACAATGAAGTGTTGGAGCAACTAAAGCCACGTGAAAAGCTAAATAAAGTTGTTTCTCTCTAAAAAAAAAAAAAAAAAAAAAAAAAAAGCTGTGATTTTTCTTTTAAGAGAGAGGGGGAGAGAGAGAGAAATAATCGATTTTATTTATTTTTCATCTGGCCTTTGTTTCTCCAACACTTAGTTATATTTGTGGTGTTGGGGTTCGAACCCAGGTCCTCACGCTTGCCAGGCAAACGCTCCAACCACTGACCCACCGCTCCAGCCCCAAAAGCTATGATTTTTCAATTGTCACAGACAATCTTTTCTGGGAGTACTTAAGATTAATAGCATTTATTCTAGCATTAAGACAAAACACAGGATTGGAGCAGTAATACATGTTTGCTTCCAAGCAGAATGGGATACTAGTGAAAGCATAGGCAAGGGCTTCTCACACCCAAGACTATGCTGAAATGGTTTAAAAAAATCTCACAACAAATAGATTTCAGTTTAGTTATCTGAAATAATGCCCCCAAATCAGCAGCTTTCTTAGGTCTACGTTCCTAGTAGAAAGTGAATCATATTGCTTAAATTGCTTACTTTGGTTAATCGTTTAAAATCTATCCAACAGGAATTGAGAGGTAACTGTTAACTACTTTAATAGCTTCATCATTCTAACCTGAAAAACATAATTGAAGTGACCTGCAAAGTCTCCATAATTTTTAATTAATTAATTACCAGGAACCAAACCCAGGGGTGATTTACACTAAGCTATATCCCCAGTCCTACTTTTATTCTTTAGTTTGAGACAGGGTCTCACTAAGCTTCCCAAGTTGGCCTCGAACCTACAATCCTCCCATTTCACCTGCACGAGCAGCTTTCCTAATTTTAAACAAGCCCCTCAGGCACCCTGCAACATGCTTGTCTCCTCCCTCTGCCCTAGTCCCACTGTTCTACTGACTTCTCCCCATTAGGGACCCACAGTCTCCTAAGCCCAGAGCCTCTCTTAACCATCAGACTTCCAATGTGCACTCAGGTTTACTCTCCGGTTCTTATTCCTTTCATATTGCCTAAAGAGCACTGTAAAATAGCTTTCCCTACTTCCCACTGCCCCTGTCATCTCAGCTAACCTGGAGGTTGAGGCAGGAGGACTGCAACCAAGTTCAAGGCCATCTTGGGAAAGTTGGCTAGACCCTGTCTCAAAACCTTTTTAAAGGGCTTGGGATATAGCTCAATGCCTAGCATGTGTGAGGCCCTGGGCTCCATCCCTACTATGGTCAAATGAAAGTTTTCTAAAAAATTGCCATCTAGGGGCTAGAGCAGTGGCTCTCCAGTTACAGCACTTGCCTGGCACACATGAGGACCCAGGTTCAAACCCCAGCACCACGTATACAACAAAGTGTTGGAGCAATGAAAACCATATGAAAAATTAAATACAACTGATTCTCTCTTTCTCTCACTGTCCCTCTCTCTCCAAAAAAAAATTCCCATCTAGATTCCAATGGACTTTTACTTCATTTTTTTTTTTAAGACAGAGAGAGAATTAATTTTATTTATTTATTTACCTAGTTTTTGTGTTTCTGGCAGTGGTGTAATGTTCTAGTGGGGTTCAAATCTGGGTCCTTATGCATGCCAGGAAAGCACTGTACTGCTGAGCTGGCTCTCCACCCCTGGACTCTTACTTTATAAATAACTTAGTTCTTTTGGTTTACAGGCATGCACTTGGTTCAAACAAAACAAAAGAAAAAAGAGAGAGAGAAAAGAAAAAGACCCAAGAATTGTGGGCTGTTTTCTATAAGTCATTCTGATTATTCTGGGGGTGTTTTTCCTTCCTGCCTTCCCTTTTTTGCAGTGCTGGAACCCAGGGCCCCGCACATGCTGGGCAAATGCTCTACCACTGAGCTGCATCCCCAGCCTTCCTTTTTCTTTTCTTCTTCATTCCCACCTCGTGTTCACTGAACACACACTTGCATACAGACATGTGGCCATGTGACCCTATGCTGTGTCCTAGTCTGGAAAGGCTATGGCTAGAGTTAGGAGACTGAGCATGTGTGCACAGCAGGTTTTTCAACCTCAACACTACTGACATTTTGGGCTGGATAATTCTTTGTGGGAGCTGTCCTGAGCATGGCAGGATGTTTAGCAGCATCCCTGGCCTCCATCCACTAAACATCAGAAGCATCCTCCCCTCCTTATCCCCCCGTGTGACAATCAAACACATTTCCAGACACTGCCAAATTTCGGAGGGTAACAGACGAGCATCACCCCTGGCTGAGAACAATGGGCACAGGGGTTTATAATTGATAAAATTTTTTCACATTATCTTGTCTTGGGCCTCAGTGAAACGACACAGGAGCCTGGGGTTGTAGCTATGCAGTGGCACAGTGCTTCTCTAGCATGTGCAAGGTCCTGGGTTCAATCCCCAGCACAGGAAAAACAAAACAAACTATATAGGGACTAGCATTCCAAATTTACAGAAGAGAAAATTTTGTGTGTAGGGGGATTGAACCCAAAGGTGCTTTATCACTGAGCTACATCACCAGCCCTTTATATTTTTTATGTTGTGATAAAGTCTCATTAAATTGATTAGGGCCTAAGTTGCTGAGGCTGGCTTTGAACTTGCAATCCTCCAGTCAGCCTCCTGAGTCTCTGGGATTACAGGCGTGCACCACCACACTTGGCCAGAGAGGAAATGGAGGCTCAGAGAAGGTCTATAACTGTCCCAAGCCCTTCTGGCTCTAGGCCTCTTTTACAATCTCACACTGCCTCACCAGCTAAAGGCAGGCAGCGTGGAAGGCCCCCAAACCCCTTCCTTTCCTCCATATAAACCTGTGGAAGTCCAACACATTCAACAGATAAAAAGTTGGCTGCTGTTTGAGGAGCCCAAGCAGCATACAGGCCCCAACTTCTGAGCCCCATCCTTGTCCCTGAGCGGCCGCACAAGGTTCTAGAGAACACATTCTCGAAACTAGTGAGTAACAAACTCCCTTGAGTTACACAATTCCAAACAGCCATCTCTTAATTAGGGATGGTCTCTGCTGTAATCGTATAGGATAAAACAGGAATCAGCCACATTCAGCAAAAATAGCCTCTTAGAAAAAGCTCCCAACTAAGTAACAACCAGCAATAGTGGGTAGTGCGTGCCAAGGCTGTGAGACCCCAAGGTTGGATTAAATCCAGGAGGAGACATCAGCCAGGATCAACAGACAGTAAAGCAGTAGTCTCATAGCTGAACCTGTCGAATATTCAGGACCCAGGAAGATAACAGGTTGCAAACTGATCGCCCTACATTAATGACCTTAGGGAATGTGTCTCAATCTCCCTGGGACCAATTTTCCAATCTGTGAAATGAAAGAGGTAATATAGATTGTGTTATCAGCAATGAGACTTTACTTTCCACATAAAAAGTTTCACAGAACAGACACATAAAAGTAGAGCTACTCCACTGGGTGGGGTGGGAGAGGCTGGAAATTCAACTAAAGATCCACCTGTCCAGCCTCCCTCACTTAGCTACTCCACCCAGGAGCAACTTCTAGGGCATTTTGGAAGACATTTAAAAACGACTGGACTGGAGCAACGGCTTAGCAGTACAGTATATGGTTGGCATGCGCCAGGACCCGGATCATTCCTCAGTACCACATACACAACTAGTGGAGGAAAAACAAAACCAGATGAAAAAAAGTAACTCTTTTTTTCTCTTTCCCTCACCATCCCTTTAAAAAAAAAAAAAAAAAAAAAGACTGCACCAAATGAGTTTGAAGGTGGCTCAGCAGTTAAAGCACTTGCCTGGCATGTACAAGGACCCTGGTTCAAACCCCAGCACCACACACACAATTAAGTGTTAGAGAAACAAAAAACAGATGATAAAATAATTAAGATCGATTCTCTTTCTCTCTCTCTTTAAAAAAAAAAAAAACAAAATGATGGGCCCGGAGTGGTGACCTAGCAGTTACGGCATTTGCCTGGCATGTGCAAGGACTGGGTTCAAACTCCAGCACCGCGTACACAATGTAAGTGTTGGAGCAATGATGGCCACATGAAAAACTAAATAAAACGGATTCTCTTTCTCTCACCGTCCCTCTTTTTTTTTTTTTTTAATGAGTTTGAAGGAACCAAATGGTTCCTTCTAGCTCTCATACTCTATCATTCTGTGTATAATAAATTTAAGGAGGTTATTCAACTGGACCAAACAAGAGCAAATCCCATTAGCCTGCCAATGAATATAAAACTTCATTAATGAATGCCAAAATAATTTAACAGTTGAAACCTTCACTTTACTAACATGCTAAACAGCAAAATTAAGACTTATTTAAGGATCATAATCCAAACTACACACGAACTGAATGAATGAACTCAATAAATGAAATTTCAGTAGGGAATTGAACCCAAGGGCACTCTACCACCAAGCCACAGCCCACAACCCTTTTTATATTTTTTTGTGACAGGGTCTTGCTAAATTGCAGAGATTGGTCTCAAACTTGTGATTCTCCTGCTTCAGCCTCCTGAGTAGCTGGGATTACAGTCATGTACCAACATGCCCAGCTAATGATTTTTTTTTTTTTTTAACAGAAACTGATCTTGTTTGTGTAATTTCCTTTTGTGTGTGTGTGCGCGTGTGTGCGCACATGCGCTTAGGACTGAACCTAGGGCTTCATGCATGCTAGCAGGGTCCTACTGGTGCACTGTGTATATGCTCAGTCCCCATATAAATTAACAAAAAAGAGCAAAGTTAATGATCCTCCCTACCAAGCATCATTATCATTCCCTAGAGATAAGTTTATTATCACATATGTGATCCCATTTATATCTGATAAACAGTAAGCTTGATGCTCCAAAACTTTCCTTTCTCACTTTACAGTGGAACGCCTTCCTGTGATAGTGCATGTCTTTTTAATGGCTATTATTGAAAGTATAACATAATATAGGAGCCAGTTCCTTTTTGTTACTGAATATTGCAGTCTAAGAATAGTACACATTTTGTTAACCCATTTATCAGATGATGGACATCTGGAGTTTCTGGCTTGGGGGCATTACAAGTAACATTGCCACGAATATTAACGTACAAATATTTGTGTGGACACATGCTCTCACTTCTCTTGAGTAATACCCAGGAGTAGAATGGCCTGTATCATAACCTCAGGAAACTGCAAAACAGTTTCTGAAGTGGCTTTACCATCTTACACTTCCGTCAACGGTGTTCCAGAGCCCCAGCTGCTCCACGTCTTGGTCAATGCTAAGTACTGCCAATCTTTAAAACGTGAGCTAATTTAATGGGTGTGTAGGGGTATCTCGTAAGTGATTTTAATTCATACCTCCCTAACACCCATGATATTAGGCATCTTTTCATGTTTTATTTACCATTAGTAAAACCTCAAGTCTTCAAACACTCTCGCACAATTTGTTTTCTTATGATTAAGAATTCTTTACATATCCTGAAAACAAGTCCTTTGTCAGATCAATGCATGGCAATATTTTCTCCTTCCGTGGTTTGGCTCTTTAGGGAATGAACCCAGGGCACTGTGTCACATGCTAGGCAAGCACTCTGCACCTGGGCTACATCCCCAGCCCTTCCTTATTTTGAAACAATGTCTCACTCAATTGCCCAGGCTAGTCTTGAACTTGTGTTCCTCCTGCTGCTGGCGCCATAAATACCTGGGATTACAGGTGTGCACCATGAGCCCCATGTGGCTTTTTGTTCTCTTAATGGTGTCTTTCAGAGAGCAAAATTTTAATTTTAATTTTGATCTACTCTAGCAGATCAACTCTAGTTGCTCTCTGTACCCTAGGAAATCTTTCGTGACCCCACGCTCACAAAGGTGCTCCTGCATTTTCTTCCAGAGGTTTTATAGCTTTAGCTTTGACATTTAAGGTCATAATCCTCTCAAATGAGGTTCATTTTGTCTCTATATGGATACTCAACTGTTCCAGCACAATTAGTTCAAAAGACTTTCCTTTCCTCATTATGTTGCCTTTGACAAAAATGAATTGGCCAGGTATCTATAGTCTATTTCTGGATCATCCTGTTCTGCTGATCTCTATGTATATCCCTTCTCCAATACCTCATTATCTTGTAGCTTGAGTCTTGAAAGCAGGTGATATAACTCTTCCAACTTGTTCTTTTTAAGAGCTACTTTGAAGGGCTGGAGCGATGGCTCGGCAGTTACAGCGCTTGCCTGGCATGTGCAAGTGCACGGGTTCAAACCCCAGCACCCACGTACTCAACTAAGTGTCAGAGCAACGAAAGCCATGTGAAAAACTCAATAAAAATTGATTCTCTCTAAAGGCTGCTTTGGTTACTTTGGATCATTTACATTTTCATACAGTTTAAAATCAGTTTGAGGGGGCTGGAGCAGTGGCTCAGCGGCTGCAACTCATGCCTGGCATGTGCGAGGACCCAGGTTCGAACCCCAGCACCATGTACACAATGAAGTGTCAGAGCAGCCAAGGCCACGTGAAAAACTAAATAAAACTGATATGCTCTCTCTCTCTGTGTCCCTTTCTCTTTAAAAAATAAAAAATAAAATCAGTTTGACTAGGGGTATGTAGCTCAGTGACAGAGCACATGTCTAGCATGCAAGAAACCCTGGGTTCACAATCTCCAACACAAAAAACATCTAAAATCTACTTCTCAATTCCTATAAATGTCTTTGAATGTTACTTTCCTTGCTAGAAGAGACTACTAAGCTTTCTCAATGAGTTGCTGGGAAAGTAAAATGGAGATAACACATGAAAGTGCCAAATATGGTGGCACATTAATAAGCACTCAATCAATATTAGCTTTCTCTCTTTTCCTCTCTTGTCCTTTAAATAAACAGGATCCAATGTAGCAATGCCCTAATATTTCACTAGTGGGTCAATGGCCATAGTAAAAATATTACCACACCAACAACTTTTATAAGTAAATATTTGTATTTTTACTTGGATTCAGTATTGAAATGTACTTGCCAAAGAAAGCAATTCAGCATATTTACTAATAAACTGTTTCAGGCCACATTTTAGGAAAGCATAAAACCACAGCCGGAACAAAAATCTTCATGTTTTCAAGTTCCATATAGTGCCTAATTACATTATTCTGTAATACTAACAGAAATTCCCCTCCGCTAGGATCATAATGTTCCATTATTCATATGGCTGCAGCAAATGGAAAGTATTTCTGCTCGCATTGTTTACCAATACATAAAGCAAGCAAAACATGGTTACCAACTCAGCAATTAACATGCGCTAACCTGAAACCCAAACCAATAAACAACCAAAAACCTTTGAAGTATTTTAGTTTAGACTAATTGATATCACTCCATGAAATGGAGAGGTATCAGTTTGCAAACATGGGGTACCAAAAGGCAATTTCTGGTGAGCCACCGATGTTTTGTGGTAACCCACATTTATGAGATGAACCGATACTTAAAACAATGATTTGCTCTCTTTTTCCGTGACTTTATTCAATGGCCTCTTTCAGCAAAGTATTTTTTAACATTAAAATGGCTTTAAACAATCAACCTAACCATACTTAATAGATCACTGGATGAATATTCGAAATCTGCTAGCTCGTCCTAAGGTAGGTCAGCTGCTCTCTACTGTCCTACTTTCTTAGCGAAGAAGGAGCAAGGCAAAACCCTTCCTTCCTCATGCAGACGAATGCACGGCAACTCAACAACTTTCATCTGCTGGCTGAGCTGCAGGTACAGACACACTAGAAATGAATGAACTGCAGAAGTTCTCTCCTGCCCTTCCTATTTGTCAACAGGACACAATTCTCACACAGGTAGGCTTGGCATCACCCGGATCCTTGCGCGCCTGGGCCTGCATTTCATGTTCTGTGAGGACCTACTCGGGTACCATTTCATCTGTCTCCTTTCCACTCCTGCTCCCATCTGAGTCCCAGCTTCCTCTGTCTGATCAGCTCATCTTCAGCACGATTCCCATTTCCCTGCCTTCACTATGGCCCTCTCCAATTCAGTCTCATCTACTTCAAGTGGTCTTTCTAAAACCAGAAGTTCAACCACAACACTCTTTAACAGTCAATGGATTTCAGCAAACACTAAGTACAGAGCTGCAGCACAACCCAGCAATTCCACTCCTAGGTACGCACCCAAGAGAACTGAAAACATATGTCCACATAAAGACGTGTGTATACTGTCTGTAATCCCAGCTATTTGGGAGGTTGAAATAAGAGGCTCTCAAGTTGGAGGACATCCTCAAACTTAGCAAGACCCCGTGTGACAATAAAAAATAAAAAGGGCTGGGGTATACCATGTAGCTCAGTGGTACAGTGACCCTAGGCTGCATCCCCAGTACACTGAAAAAACAAAAACAAAAACCTTGTATACTTGGATCACAACAGCATTATTCAGAATAGTCAGAAGGGCAAACGACCTAAATGTCCATCAACAAGACAGACAAGATACTACAGCTTTTCCACAGAACAGTATTTGGTAACAAAAATAACAAAATAATGATGCACAACATATGATGTGTGTTACAACATGGATATACTTTGAAATGTAGCACTAAGTTAAAGAAGCCAGACACCGCGATCACATATGGTATATTTTCATGATGTGAAATGTCCAGAATGGGAAACCAGATCAGTGGTTTCTTGGGCTAGAGAGGGGTGGGGATTTGGGAAGGAGACCAACTGTGCGTGAGGTTTCTTTCAGGGGAAACGAAAATATTCTAAAATAATTCTAAAATTGTGGATAGAGTTGCACAATTCTGTAAATTTACCAAAACTGAACACTTTAAGAGAATTTTTGATATGTGAAGTATATCTCAATAAAGCAGTTAAAAGAGAGCAGTATATCCACGCTGCTTTCAGGAAGCTAGTTTTAGACTGTGAAACAATCTATTTCTATACTCAAATTCACATGATAAAGTCTCTACAGATAAAACAAAAAATCAAGCAAAAAAGCAATGTCTTTAGGATGAAAGCCAAACTTTTTAGCAGGTATTAAAAGGTCCTTCCTTAACTACCTCCACACTTCTGCTTTCCTGCCTCTCTTTGCCCTTCTCCACATGAGCCCTTTAAGTCCCAGAAGTCTCCTGCATTAACACATGGTAGCTACTAGCATGAGCTTTGGAAGACCAACAGAATAGGGTTTGATCCGCCTCTGCAGCTAGAGCTCACAGTCACTGTGAGCTTCCACATCCTCATGGTAAAAATGGAGAAAATACCCACATAGCTGTGGCAGTTGAAGCAGATGGTGCATGTTAAAGGTGGCATGCTGAGCACAGTGCCTGGCCACTGTGTACAAATGGTGACTAACAGGTGAACTTGAATGTCTATACATTCTCCAAGATGCCTTTGTGTCTGTTACCACAGTCCCAAGCTAAATACATGACAGGGCTGCTTGTAAGCATCCGTGGCCCACAATTTACAGAGAGACAAACAACCAGTTAATGGTAGCCATCCTGGAGGAAGCTTAGGAAGAATATCTAGAAGACTGGAGAGTGGGAATATGGGGGATTCATCTCAGAAGGAGATCTCTGATCTCCACGAGATATCCATTTAACTCAGGGATTCTTCTGAGGGAAACAGCATCATGGGGAACCCAAGCTGGGCATCCATGACATGGCATTAGCCTTGGATAACTAAGTATATAGACATTTGTTCTTGATTGTTTGACAATGTTTCCCCCTCAATTGTAGCTCCATATTCATCTAATAAATTTTAAAAAAAAATGGTAGCCATCCTCATTGTTCCCCAAAGGAGCCACTCTCTCCTCTGAGACATTGTCTAGCAATTTCTGAGGCCTGGAATGCAGTTTTCCACCTGGTTCACCTATTAAGTATCTACACATTCTCCAAGATGGAGCTCAAATGTCACCTCCACCTTGTCCTCCAGACCTTACAGGACAGTGACAGGACCTGACAATGGCTTACCATAACAATTATTGATATTGTTTTGAGAAGTATATATCAGCTATTACTATTACATATGTAAACTGGAATACTGATTTTCAGGTTTCCATACAAGAGTTAAGATCAGAGTCAATAAGTTAATTACTCTACCTTATGACTTCTACCCTTCACTAACATGATTGCACTTCATATTTATCAAATACAGGCAACCTCCTAACTGCTCTACAGAGATTATTTCATTTTATCCTCACTTGTAAAAACTCTTTTTTTTAAAAGACAGTTAATTTTTATTTACTTTTTCATCTGGTGTTTTTCTGACATTTAGCTACGTATGTGATGCTGGGATTTGAACTTGGGTCCATGTGCATGCCAGGCAAGCGCTCTACTGCTGAGCCACCACTCCAGCCCCTCACTTGTAACAATTCTTAAGGCACATACTATCACTTTACAGATGAGGAAACTGAGGTACTGAGAGGTACTTATTGGTACATTTATTTCTTGTTTTTTCCTTTTTCTTTTTTAAGAAATCCATTATAATAAATACATTATTTCCTGGATTTATATCTAGGTCCTGGGAATCCCTGATCTGACTTGGAAAACTTTAGCACTGGCTGTGTCTTTTTTGCTCTATTTTGCTCCCACTGTGAGACCAGAGTAATGGCCAGCAATTCTAGTTTATTCTAAAAGTGGGGAGGGAGGTATCATGGTAGTAGTTTTTTTTTCCAATCTGGTTTTAGTTGTGTATGTGCTGCTGGAGTTTGAACCCGAGTCCCTGCACATGCCAGGCAATGCACATGCCAGGCAAGTGCTCAACTGCTGAGCCACTGCTCCAGCCCTGGTATTTTATTTCTAATTAAAAAAAAAAAAAATCAGGGAAAAGAAAAGCCACACATGTATGCGGCCACAGTCCTGAGCTGAAAGAACACGCTGGGGCTGCTTGTGTGCACCCACGGCTTGCAGGCTTCCTCGCTTCTAAGATAAAGACAAACACAGATGCTTGAAGGACGGCCTTTTTCCAAAAACCTATCACAACCTGGGGCAACCTCTCCCCCTTCTATGACATCTCCCTCCCCACTTTTAGAATAAACTAGAATTCCTGGCCAATTTGATTGCATAGATTACTAAAACTAGACATTACTCTGGTCTCACAGTGGGAGCAAAAGAGACATAGCCGATGGAAAAGTTTTCCAAGTCAGATCAGGGATTCTCAGGACCTAGATATAAATCCAGGAAATAATGGAATCAGAACCTCCTCAAAGCATACTCCAGAATATCTGCAGTTGAGGACCTGTCCACTGTCACACTGACAGCACCAACTTGGTCACAGGAGCCTCCAACATAGCCTCCAGCATTTAAGGGTAACTGACTCAGGCCTCCAAGGACAGTGGCAACACCTCCATGACCATTCGTGCACATCTCAGGACCTCTCACTCCACAGGGAGCAGACCCTGGAAGTCTTGCACCTCTGTGATTTTCTCACCTAAAATCCTCTATTCCCTGAGAAATAGAAAACAGACATAAGGGCTGGAGGGGTGGCTCAGTGGTTACGGCGCTTGCCTGGCAGGCGCAAGTACATGGGTTCAAACCCCAGCAACCCACATACACAACTAAGTGTCAGAGAAACGAAAGCCATGTGAAAAACTCAATAAAAATTGATTCTCTCTGTCTCTCTCTCACTCACTCACTGTCCTTCTCTTATTTAAAAAAAAAAAAAAAACAAAAAACCGACATAACCTCCCATCCAGGCCAGAGTGGTAAGACCAAGCCAAGGGCATCAGCACTGCTGAGACAGAACTACAGGGCTTCCTATAGGCACGGGACACGATGCCTGCTGTGCTCATTAACAAGAAATGTGTGACTTACTCAAGCTGTGGGTGCACACAGACAAATTACTTAGTACATACAATGAAAATGAATGGTACAGCCCTTGAGCTGAGCATAGAAAGAAAACCAAAGCATTCCATAAATCTGATAAAATTTAAAAATAAATCCATAAAATTAGCAAAAACCATTAATGACGCATTCACATAAAACTAACGGAACATGCCATTCATAAAATGTAATATTCTTCACTTCTTTTTAATTTCCTGCAATAAAGCTTTGGCACTGCTGCTTAAACCAACATCACCCTCTACTTGTTTAAATGCAAAAGTGCTCTCTGGTTTGTTTCTCGGTTGACTACTTCCAAACATGCCTAATACTAGTTTATTATTAAGATCTACTGACAGTAATTTATATCCCCCAATGAAGTAAAAAGTTGGTAACAGTCCCAAGAGTTCAAAGACACATGATCAAACATGTGAACTGGCAGAAATTCACATGAAATTTACTTTACTTGGACTTTTTCATTTAAATGCTAATTTGTTCAGTTAATAAATACACACTGAGTGGCAAATAGGGGCAGGGAATAGTCTACAAAATTCTCAGCAATACATGTCATTCATTTGATAATAATTATTGTACATCTGCCTCCCCTACACTGGGAGTTGGGGGAATTAACAGTGGGGGGAAAAAACCAGTCTGGTTTTTATGAAGCTTACATTCTAGTGGGGAGGAAAAATCAAGTGTAGAAATAAATTGCAAAATTATGATAGTGATTTGTTCTATTGTGGCTCAGCGGTAGAGCACTTGCCTGGCATGTGCAAAGAGCAGGGTTCAAACCCCAGCACCACATACATAACTGTTAGAGCAACAAAAACCAGATGAAAACCTAAATAAAGCTGATTCTCTCTCTTTCTTACTCCGTGTCTGTGTGAGTGTCTCTCTCTCCCTCTTTAAAAAAAAAAGGAGGGCTGGAGCGGTGGCTCAGCAGTTATGGTGCTTGCCTGGCATGCACGAGGACACAGGTTCAAACCCCAGCACCACGTACACAATGAAGTGTCAGAGAAACAAAAATCAGATGAAAAATAAATAAAATTGATTTACTCTCTCCCTTAAAAAGAAGAAAGAAAAAGAAAAATAAGTGATGCCACAGAACAGCCAGGACACCAGGGAACTTCTCAAAGGCTAACAGGGTCACTGGAGAAAAAAAGCTAAGTGAATTGTAAACTTTATGAATAAACTAGGCCATGCGTACGCGTGAAAGTAACAGGAGTAAGAACAGAGACAAAAGAATAAACACATGAGGAAGGCTGCGGTGCTGCTCAGTGGTGCAATGAGTGCTGGTTTGCTTGGGACCCTGACTTCCCTCCCCAGTGCCACAAAAAAAGAAAAGTCAGAAGAAGAAGAAAGGAAAAGGAAGAATCAAAAGCTGAGAGAAACACACATGCAAAAAACAAGGGCACAGGGGCTGGAGTGGTGGCTCAGAGGTCACAGCGCTTGCCCGGCATGTGCGAGGATACAGGTTCAAACCCCAGCACCACGTACATAGCAAAGTCTTGGAGCAATGAAAGCCATGTGAAAAACTAAATAAAAAATTGTTAAAAACAAAAAAACAAGGGCCCATAGCGCCCACCACTGAGGAGCTCCTATCCAAAATCAGAGTGCCACGCGGCACTTTTTTTTTTTTGAGAGGGACTGAGAGAAAGAGAGGAAAAAAAAAGAGAATCAACCTTAGCTTTTCACATGGCTTTTGTTGCTCTGACACTCCGACACTCTGTATGTGGTGCTAGGGTTCAAGCCCAGGTTCCCATGCATACCAGGCAAGTGCCATAACCACTGAGCCACAGCTCCAGCCCCACGACATTTTTTGATCGAGGGTCTTAATTTACCTGGTCAAATAATATTACAAATCACCTCTCCTCTTTCACATAATTTGACACAAAATAGTTTTGGGGGTTTTATTTTGTTGTTTCTTGTACCAGGGATTGAGCTTTACCGCTGAGCCACATCCCCAGTCCTTGTTTGTTCTATATTTTGAGACAGGGTTAGCTAAGTTGCCAAGGATCTCTAAATTGCTGAGATTGGCCTCCAACCTGCCATCCCCCTGCTTAGGCCTCCCAAGTCTATGGGATTAAAAATGTGCACTTCCATGCCCAGTTGAAAAACATTTTGTAAAAGGACATTTGCCTTAAAGTACACTCTAAGAAAGTATTATGGTTTAGATGTGAGGTGCCCCCCAAAAAACTCATGTGTGAGACAATGCAATAAAGTTTAGAGGTGAAATGACTTGGTTATAGGAACCTTGAGCCTAATCAGTGCACTGATCCCCTATAGGGATCAACTGGGTGTTAACTGTGGGGAGGGTGTGGCTGGAGGAGGTGGATCCCTGGGGGCTTGCCTGGGGGGGGTATATATTTTGTTGTTGAGCAGAGTGCCCCCCTTCCTGATGCCATGCCCTAAGCCACTTCCCTTCACCACACTCTTCTGCCATGATATTCTGCTTCACTTCAGGCCCCAAAGAATGGAGTTGGCTATTAATGGACTAAGACCTCTGAAACGTGAGCCCTAATATAGACTTTTCCTCCTCCAATTGTTTCTGTCAGACATTCTGGTCACAGCAGTGAAAAAGCTGACTAAAATAGAAAGCTATTTAATTGAACTATTCATCTACACTAAGGAAGAGCAGTTAAAATAGTCACCTTTTGGAATGGTGCTGTGGCTCAGTGGCAGTGCTTGCCTAGCAGGCAAGACCTCGAGTCCGTCCCCAGCATCACAAAGCAAAATCGCCTTTCAGCAAACCGGCTGGGAAAGCACAAGACAGGCAGCCAGACTGAGAAGGGCTCCCAAAGGTTGCCCTCCAGTCATTGCACCCTGTGGTCCCTGCAGAGCGAGCACGCCATTATCAAAATGGAGCTTCTGCACTGGCCCTAAACCCTGCCTGCATCTTCCACCAAATCTCCTAACCACCCATGGCAGGCTGCCATTCCTTGAGACTCCCTCTCCACCGTGAAGTACCAGAAAAGCAAGCAGTCAGACTTAAGAGAGCTCCACAAATTCACTACCTTCAGGAACAGAAAGCAGCGTTCATCCTCCCGATCTTAGAGACCATTCAAACAGAGCCTCCTAGGCCTTCGTTCTCTTCCTGTTCACCCCTTTCTCTGAGCCCATTATTAGTGTGGAGAGGTTAACTGGGGATTGAACCCAGGGTGCTCTACCACTGAGCTACATCTCCAGCCCCAATTTTTTATTTTGAGAAAGTCTCACCAACTTTCCAAGGTTGGTCTCAAACATGGGATCCTCCTGCCTCAGCCTCCCAAGTTGCATGTGATAAAGTCAAGGTAACTCAAACTCCCTTAAGATAAAATGGAATCTAAGACACTTCACAGTCTCGACTCTACCCAAACCAGCCCTCTTTTCATTAGGAAATAGAGACACTAAATTTAGGATGCTTGGGTTCTAACCCCAGCTCCCCAGCTTCTGACTACTTACCCTCTCTATGATTTAACTTCCTCCTCTGTAAAAGTCCAAGTTGGTCTATGCCCAAGCTCTTGCATCCTCTCTGACTATCCAAGTCCAAAGTCATTCTACAAAGGTCAGCTGAAGACCCACTTCCCTTGCAAACTCCTACTGGATGACCTCTGCTATTCCCTTCACTTACTTCATTTACACAGTTATACAGGAGAACATCTGAAGCTCTCTTTTAACTTTTTCCTGTACACATAAGCCTCATCTAATTATTCCCCACCAACATCCTACTCATGAATGACAGAGCTACTCACTGCCTCAGGTGGTCATCAGCGACACAATACTAATATCAACAATATTACTACCACCCGTTCCTGCATGTGTGCCAGGCACCATGCTGACATATATTTTTCTGTCCTGTCTTTTCCTTCATGCTTTTAGGTAAATCTCTCTATCCCCGTTTCATAGTTAAGGAAGAAACCTTACCATAAGGTAAAAAAACTAGTGAGATGAGAGCAAAGAGTGAGAATGGGGGACTCAAACTCAGCTCTACCGCAAAGCCCATTCTACTGCCTAGTAATTACTTTAGAATCCAGGTGTTAAGTCTTCTCCCTAAATGCAACCTGCATGACATAATAACAAAAACTACTTTTTTTTTTGGTCACTTCCATAATAACTCATTTCTAAAAAATAAGACATATTGGCACCTTTACATAAACTAACTCATTTAATCCTCCAACAACTCTGTGAGACAGTAGTAGCTTTTATTGCTGATTTACAAATGAGGCAACAGACAGAGCCAGGTGAAATAACCTGTCCCAAGTCTCAAAGCTACTAAGTGCTGAATCTGGGAGTGAAATGATAACTGTTAACAAATTTTTCATTTATGGACTCATTCTCAACAAGTTATTTCTCCTCTCTTATAGGGGCTGCAGATATGGCAGCGAATAAACCAGAAAACATCCCTGCTTCCACCAGTCTTACAATCTTTTTTCCCAGTACTGTCATTCAAGGGCACAATCCTGAATCTTCTTAAATACCCTAAGATTTCCACACACAAAAAAAATTTGTCAAATTTGGATAATAAAAATTAGTATGGGGGGCTGGAACTGTGGCTCAGCAGTAACGGTGCTTGGCTGGCATGAGTGAGGGCGCAGGTTCGAACCCCAGCACCACATACACAACAAAGTGTTGGAGGAACAAAAAACCTGATGAAAAACTAAATACAACTCATTTCTTTCTTACTGTATTTTTCTTAAAAAAAAAAAAAAAAAGGTATAAGAAAGAGTATGGAACTAGGTTAGATTTTCAGCTTTGCCACTTCTTGGCAGCAGGTTCCTGGGAAAATTCCTCCACCTGGCTTTCCATTTTCTAACCTGTAATAAGGCTGTTCGTGAGATAATGCATTAAGGTGCCCACCTCGCACAGTGCAGACGCTTGCTTTGATCAATAAACGAGTTTCTCTCCACTCCTTCCCCAGCTCACGCAATGACACAATGACTTCATAATGTGTCGTCACTGCGCACATGTTAAAAGACTGCCCGGAGTTACACTGAGGCCTGAAAAGTAACCAAGCTCTTACTTTCTGGGGTAATTCTCGTTCCCGATCATCACTGGCTCCAATTTCAGGCCCCAGACAACTCTGATTCAGATAAATGAGGTGACAGCTGGGGAATGACAGCAACTCACATCAGGGCCGGGAAGTGTCTATAAAACGCTCCCTCCCACTCGGTGACCTTCTGCAGAAGGGACTTTGGTTGCAGCGGGGGCGCAATGCGGCCTCCTGAGCAGGCCCCACGCCCCGGGCCGGAGACGCGGCACCTGGGAAATTCCGAGCGTCTGGCCCGAGGCTGTGTCCTGCACCCTTCTCCACGCGAAGGGCCGGCCCTGCTGCTCTTGTGTCACCTGCCACCTGCCACCCAGTCGGCCACCTCCCCGGCGCGGCAGCTGCAGCCTCGGCCGCGGCGCAGCCTCCCCGGCCCGAGTGACCTCCCGCGCGCAGGCAGCTCGCCCGGCCGGACCCGCTGCGACTTCCCTTCCGCGCTCCGCGCCGCTCGGCTCCGAGCCCAGCGGCCCTTACCTATCTTCACCACCGTATCCGCCATGCACCGGTCCCACTTCCTGCCGAGGTCGGCCTCCGACATGTTCCCCTCCCGCGGCTCCAGCTTTCCACACCGCCGGCCCCAGCGCGCCCACTCGCGGCAAATCTCGCGAGAGCCCGCCGCGGCTGCAGGCCCGAAAGGCCGGCGCCCCAGATATCGCGAGAAGGACCCGACAGCTTCCGGTCCTTCCGGTTTTTCTCAGTTGGTCGTCAAGGTGACGGGTTGCGTGCGGCCGCGAGGTGACCCTGACCTTGGAGCTGCACTTAGGGGTTGCGAGGCCGAGGGTTTCCTAGGAGCGGTGCACCGGGCCCTGCCTCGGCACCACCTGCCGACGTGGGCCCCGAGAATGTCCAGCGCGGGAGAGGGCGCGGCCCTCGGTCTGTTGGTGCCTTCGCCGCCCCCTGGGTGTTCGCGCCCCACCTCGAACTTGCCGGGTCAGAGGGACGCTTCTTCACCGCTCTACAGCCTTGGACCTCGCTGTGGCCCCCGCGCGTCTTCCCGGCCACCGCCCTGCCCTCGTTCTCTTCCTCCAGGCCTGCTGCTGCTGGTTTTTTTTTTTCCTGCTAGGTATTTAAAGGATGTGGGTTCCCCGGTCTTCATCAGTCCTCTCACTCTACTTTGGTTCCCTGAGGAATTGCAGCTGCAGCCACATTTTATCTCCAGATCAAGCTACCTCCAGCTGAGCTTCCCGTTCATGCATCTCTATGGCCTCCTCCTGGCTGGTGTCATGGATTTCAGGCTTCCCCCTTTCCATCACCATCCTACCAGCAAATATAAATTTGACAATGTTATTCCTCTGATGGGAAGGTGTCAATGACTGATTTATATGCAGGATATAGCCAAGCTTCAATGCTGCGCTTATTCCTGAAAAACTCTTAACACAGCTCATAGCTCCAGGACAGAGTTCCCTACCTAGTGCTGAAACACCTGGTTACAGATGTTATTTGCCGGTAAAACTAGTACCTCCTTAAAGACCTGAACCACCCCTTCTTCATCTGCCACACTTCCAGTTCAGAGCACAGTGCCGGGGATATTAGGATCTTCTATGAAATATTTGTTGAATATTGAATGGAAGTAAAAATGAATGGTTGCATTATTCACAAACAGAAGTTCTGTTTGGGCGAAACTAGCATAGCAGTTGTGTTGAAAAGGAGATTTAACTTCACTAAATGCCTATGATGTATCACAAATAGCATCAGGAACCTTGAATAATTTCACTTCAAGCTGAGATTAGTATCTTTGCTTTCACAGATTTGGAAACAGTCTTAGAGACGTCAGTAATGCGGGATGTGCACAAAGCTCTGCATTGTGTAGATTTAGAAACTGACAGAGGCATTTTTATTGGATTCAAGAGAGTTGTAAACTTTAATAAGAGAGAGCAAATTACAAAAGCAATCACAGGCAGATGGTAGAGCATGGATTCTGGAGCCAGGCTGTCTGGGTTCAGATCCCAGCTTTGCCCTTTCCTAACTTCTGTCGTTTAAGCTCTCTTTCCACTATTCTGTCCCCAGTTCAGTGTTTTGTGAACTGTATCCCCAGCACTAGGACATCATCTGACACGTAGGGTTTGTTTGATTTAAAATTGGTTTCTCAATGCTCATGGAAAGGAGAAAAGCTTCGAAGAACTCTGCTCTTGGGTTTGGGTGTTACTATGATCTCATAGTATTTAATAAAATAGAGATAGGGGAACAGTGAGTGGCTCAGCGGTTATAGCACTTGTCCCACATGTGCAAGGACCCAGGTTCGAACCCCAGCACCACATACACAACTGATTGTCTCAGCAATGAAAACCAGATGGAAAACTATAATCGATTCTCTCTTTATAAAAAATAAAATAGAGAAAGTTTTTTTTTTTTTTAGAAGATCTAAATAGGAACTGGAGGATAACTCCACGCTAATATGCTCACCTACAATGTGCAAGGCCCTGGGCTAAATCCCCAGTACCATGCACACATTTTAAAAAATAGATAAAGGCAGGGTTGGAGCAGTGACTTATCGGTTGGAACTCTTGCCTGACATGAACAAGGATCAAGGTTCGAACTCCAGATGCACAAGGATCAAGGTTCGAACTCCAGCACCACATACACAACTAAGTGTCAGATGAAAAAATAAATCACATTGATTCTCTCTTTAAAAAAAAAGTACATGCATGTGTGTGCATGTACATATGTGTCAGTGTGTGTGCAAATTTCCTGATCCTGCCTACAGACAGGGCCTATAAGCAAAGACACCAGTAACAACGACCAAACCCGGATCTTAGCTTCTAAATACCATTCTCTGCTAAAAAAAAAAAAAAAAAAAAAAGGACCAGGATTCCTTGGAAGCATGACTCACATGACTTGAGACTCCAGGAGTGGGGCAGGAAAGATACAAGATGAGCCTGGAATATCTTGTGTTGCAAAACAAGGAAGTCCTCAAAGGATGACAGTGACATGTCAAAGGTGTTTTGATAACTACCAACTGTCTGAGCATGCTTGGCTCCAAACTGGAGTTGGAGTTTTGCGTAAGTCGTTATGACTGTTACCCCTCTCTCCATTGTCCAACCCACGTTTCACTAACAGAAGTTTCCATTTCAAATTGGTACAAACGGACTCTCAGAATAAAACAATTTCACGCCATTGGAAAGCCAGCATCTCGTTTTACCCTGAACTGAAGAAAAATAAAATAGTAAAAACTCTCAGGTAAGTAGTCTAGCTTTTAGCCTGCACTGGTCCATCAACTAAACATAAGCCCTTTGTTTAGTTTACTAGGTTGTAAAGTTAGCTTCATTAACAAGGCAGATTAAACTGTTTTGTAGCACAACACCTGCGTAAATAAAGGTCTTTTAAGATGCCAGTGATTTTTTTCATAGTTTTCCTTCAATTAAAAACTAATTCCTGGGGTTGGGGATTTAGCTCAGTGGCAGAGCGCTTGCCTAGCACGTGCAAGGCCCCAAGTTCGGTCCTCAGCCCTGAAAAAAAAATTCCTTTCCTAAAGCGGGAGTCGCATTTTTTGTTCCATATCCTCTTTCTCCAAGAAGTATCCTACGTCATTTGGCCCCTTCAGGAGTGTGTCCAGAATCAACAGCTCCAATGGCTGCTATGTGGCTGCTTTCTTTGATTCTAAAGTTCAGGTGTGCACCCCTCCCCCTCTTTACGTGTGTGTGTGTGTGTGTGTGTGTGTGTGAGAGAGAGAGAGAGAGAGAGAGAGAGAGAAATAAGTATACAGAAAGGTGCTAAGGACGTAAACACGGCTTAGCGAACTGTTGTAAAATGAACTCCATAGCACCCCAGAAACCCCCGCCCCTGTGCCCTTTGCCAGTTAGCATTTGCTCCCTCCCTGCCAGCAACCACCAAGCTGCTTGTGTTGTTCAGTTCCTTTCTTTTCACTACGTGTGACTTCCTGATTATATATCCTTAAACAATGTGGCTGAATTTTGCCTGGTTTTGAACTTAATATAAATGGAATCAAGTGTCTATATACTATGTTATTTGGCTTCTTTTGCTGATTGTTACATTTTTTGGGGGGGGAGAGGATACTGGGGATTGGACCCAATGGCTCTTAGCCACATCCCCAGTCCTTTTTATTTTTGGGGACAGGGTCTTGCTAAGTTACTCAGGGCCTTCCTAAGTTGCCGAAACTGGCTTTGAACTTGTGATCTTCCTGCCTCAGGCTCCCGAGGCAGCTCCCGAGCACCATGCCCAGCTCATCGTTATGCCTTAAGATTCTGTTTCTGGGGTTGGAACGGTGGCTCAGCTATTACAGCACTTGCCAGGCATGTTCAAAGGACGTGGGTTCCACCAGCACATATACAACGAAGTGTGGGAGCAACAAACACCAGAAGAAAAACTAGATAAAGTTCTTTCTCTCTTTCTCGCTGTCTCTCTCTTTAAAAAAGAAAAAAAAAAAAGATTGTTTCCTTGCTAAATAATAGATCATTGTATTATATTGGTTATTCTATTGTCCATGGATGTTTGGACTGCTTCCTCTTTGGGACGACTACAGACAAGTTTTCTCATTCTTATACCTATATCACACATGTGTACACATACATGCACACTGTCATACACTTCCCCAACCCTGGTACTAGGGATTAGATCCAGGTGCACTCCGCCACTGGGACACATCCCCAGCCTTTTTTTTTTAATTTCCTCTTTCTTTTCTTGAGACTGGCCTTGAACTTGCAATCCTTCTGACTCATCCTCCTGAGTTGCTGAGATTACAAGCCCAGTCTGGTGTACATATTTATTGGATAAATAAAAATGAGACCAAAAGGGTATGCATATCTTTAGCTTTATTAATGCCACCAAATTTTATCACAAAGTGATTATTCCACTTAGCATCCTTACCAACAGCATATGACCATTCCTGATACTCCACATTCTCATCAACAGTTGGCTTTTAATTACATTTTAATATTATTGCCTATCTCCCATGTGTGTAGTGGTATCTCATCTAGAGAGCCCTAAATCTCCATGTGGTTAAGCTATTAGATAATGTCTCCAAATATATAATGAAAAAATATACATGTACATGCATACACGATATTGAACTTGCAGCAGGAGTGGGAGAGTCCAGTGGAGTCTAAGGATCCCTGCAAACATAGCAGAGAAAATGACAATTCCCTAGCTTAATATTTTTGCTAACTTGAAGCAGGGGTACTGCATCGAGCAGTGTTTATATTCTTCCCATAACCTCAGAGCATGAGTTCACTTAGAATAGCGATGTTACAGATGTAAGTAGTTAAGATTAGATCATACCGGAGTAAGACAAGCACTGAATCAAAATGACCGGTGTCCTTATAGGAAAAGAAGAAGAGATGCGGCATAGGCAGATGCAGAGGGCAGACGGCCATGTGACGACGGAGGCAGAGAGGTCTGACTTGTGAGGCTGCAAGCCGAGGAGGCCCAAGGATTGACAACAGTCACTAGAATTTAGGAGACGGGCAAGGCGCCGAGGTTCCCTCTGAGCCCCCGAAGAGCAACCAGCCCTGCTGACACCTGGGTTTTGGAGTTCCAGCCTTCAGAACCCAGAGAAACAGCATTTCCTTGTTTTAAGTCACTAGTTTGCGGTACTTTGTTATGACAGTCCTAGGGGGCTGGTACCAGGGGACACCCTGGACAGGAAATCCTAAGAGCTGGATCCCAAGTCTCTGCTCTGCCACTAACTGGGGCACCACCTGTCCTGTCGGTAGCATGCCCATCAGCGATCCCTTAGGACTTGTGCTTTTCAGCGACCTCCTGTTGGGGGTGGGGTCCCACTGTTATTGACTCCAGGGTGTCTATCGCACACTTCCTTCTTGCTCGCTAATGGCCACTTTATCAAACTCCTTGGGTGTGACTGTGGTGCCTGTTTCCTGTCAGCACCCTGACTGATGAACCCGCCCACCCCGTTCCCTCCTTAGCCCCACCCACTTTGCTGCTTTTGCATTGCATGCCCCGGTCTGCAATTGTCTTCTACTCCTCTCTCCCTGTTGTCTCTCCACCAGACGGTAAGCGCCCTGAAGCAGGCATTTAATATTTCCCAATGAATGAATGAATGAATACCAAGAGTGGGATCTTTTTCCCATCTTTAGATCTCCAGCAGTAGCCATTGGCAGGCACACAGTGGGGCTCCACTGATGTTCTGTGTTCTCCTGTGGCCCTACCTTTGAAGCCAGAGAATCCCAGTGTGGAACACTAGCCTAAGAGTAAGAACCAGAGAGGGTTCAAGAGTGTCTCTGTGGGGCTGGAGCGGTGGCTCAGTGGTTATGGAGCTTGCCCAGCATGTGCAAGTACACGGGTTCAAACTCCAGCACCCACGTACACAACTAAGTGTCAGAGCAATGATAGCCATGTGAAAAACTCAATAAAAATTGATTTTTAAAAAAATGTCTCTGTGATCCATATTGTTAGAAATACCAGGGTACGGAAAGGAGTCAACACGTGTAGCTCAGCAAGGCTAACTTCACTTCTGCGAAAGAGTGGGCTCCTGAACAAAGTCTGGGAGGCAAACACACTAGGGTGGGCAGTCCACCTGTTTGTGTCCCTAACAAAACACTGCCCCTTGTGTTGCTAGGAGGAGCCAGGGTTACAGTCTACACAACAGGCTCATTTTAAAATTGGGGTGGGCCATGGGAAGGGCTATAGTTAAAATGGCTATGATTGTTTTTACATTCCAGTTAAGGGTAAATGCTATATTCTGAGAATGGACCGCTGGACTTTCTATTTCTCACAGTATGTGTCTGAATCGACCTTAGAGTGAGAAAATTCTTGGGAAGGTGGAATTGGTGCCTTCACCTACATTTAATGTGGCACAAAGTTGCATGTAATTTGTAAGACAGCATGAGTTTGAGACAAATATCAGTAAATTACTCTGGATTTAAGTATGTGAGCTTTAAGCGTGTGTCAGTGAAACTTTAAACATCATACCTTAAGTATTGACATTTTAAAAGCAGCCAAAATCACACATTTGCCCACCACACTGGCCCCCAGGCTAAAAATGTCAACTTAACTTCGATTTTTTAAAACCTGGATTATTTGAACCTAGCTCTGATGGGGTAACTAGCTACCATTTGCCTAGCATGTTTGGTTATTTAAAAATTAGGGTATGCATAAATGATTTCTTTGTCAATGCAATCTGTTAGGTAAAGAAAATACTTCTAAAATGGATCCAAAGAGGGAAAAGAAATTCTTGGCACTGAATAGGTTGGATAGCTGCCTCTTAATTCCTCTTCTGTCTCACAACCAGAGAAGTGGGCATTCTCAACCCTGGACTAGCACTTAGATGTGTTTCTAAAGGTACATCTTTACCCAGGGTCTTACAAATGCTAGACAAGCGCTCCACCACTGAACTGCATTCCCCCACCCCTTTATGTAGATCTTAAAGTACGGCACCTTTTTTCTTTTTCTTTTTTTCTTTCTTTGGGTCCATAGCTTACTTCAGATCTTCAGGTTCTCAAAGGAACCCAGAAGCCATCCAAAGGTTAAGACCTGTTGGCCTATACCCAAATACAGGTCTTGGGGAGGATGCCAATCCCTCCAGCAGAGGGCAGTGACACCCGTATTCACTGGCCTCCTTGACCTTGACATGGGTGATCAGGAGTTCCCAAGGTCAAGCCAGGTCAGTCCGACCCCAGGGCTCCAAAAGACAACACTGACTTTCCTCTGCTCTTCATGTTGGGTTGGCTTTGAAATTCCATTTCCCACATCATGGGATGCAGGAGCTCCAGGGAAACCACCTTCTCCCATCAGCTTCCTGAAAGAGTCCAAGTCTTTCCAGAGACACGTATTTTTCCAAGCTTTGTTGCTCCCTTTTCAGTGCCGGCTGGCTTCTCTTGGTTCGTTCACGGACACGTTCAGATCGCCAGAACAAACATTGATTCGGAGGTCCTGGTGGAAAGATATGTTCATTGGAAATTTGAATGAACCAACGTTTGTAGTTGGAGGCCCTTGCCTCTGGAATGAACACCTAGCCCGTCACTAAGCATCCAAAGTCTTTTGAGAGTGGTTCCAGCTTCCTTTCAACTCTTGTGTTACTCTCCCGAACAAAAGGTCTTGGTCCAACTTTTCCTGCAGTTAATTTGGTTTTCTGACAAGCTCTAAAAGAGGTCACTCTTTCCTTCCTGCTTTTATTCTTTCCCACCTTTCAATCCCCTCCTCTTCTGGGGAAACAGCAGAGCAAAGAGGATAAGAGCTTGGAGGACCCAGAAAGCAAGCCCTACAGGCAACTGGGGAGAGTGGCAGGTGCAGAGAGCTGCCAATGCAAAGACACCTTTAGGGCACGGTATGGCTGGAATAGCACAGAAACAGGAAAAGAAACCAGAGAGGTGGTGGAGGCACACAATATAGGGTCTTATAGGCCCTAGCAAAAAATTTGCTTTTATTCTGAGTGAGATGGGAAGGCATTAGAGGGTCGGGAGGGGAGGAACAACACCAGCTTCTGTTTTACCAGGACCACTCTGACCCCCAGAACAGGATGCTGGGGGCCAGGGCTGAAGCAGAGAGCCAAGCAGGAGACTACGCAGTCTTAAAACTGGAAAAGGAAGTGGAGAGAAGAGGCTGGATTCTAAAAAAAAAAAAAAAAGAGACTGGATTCTAGACACACAGTCAGCCCTCTGTATTTGTGGGGTTTGCGCCTGCGGATTCAACTGAGCATGGATTGAAAATCTATGGGAGAAGAATCGCATCTTTACTCAACATGTATTGACTTTTCCCCTCGTCATTATTCCCTTAAAAATGGAGTAACTATTTTAAAAGCATTTAATTGCACAGGGTGTGATAGGTAATCTAGAGATGATTTAAAGTATGTGGAAGGATGTGCATATGTTATGTTCAAATACTATACCATTTTGTGTAAGAGACTTGAGAATCCCTGCATTTCTATATTCAAGGAGGTAGGTTCCTAGAACAAAGCCCCCATGGATATCAAGGATGGCTGTGCTTTGACAGAGCTGGTGGGATTTGCTGATGGTTGTAGGGTGTTTAAAAGACACAGAGAGAGAGAAGTTAATATGGCGCTAAGCTTTCAATATGAACAAATGGAAAAAGAGGGACTGGGGCAGTGGCTCAGCAGTTAGGGCACCTGCAGTGAGGACCCAGGTTCAAACCCCAGCACCACAAGCACAACTAAGTGTCAGAGTAAAAAAATAAGATGAATAAATAAAATTGATTCTCTCTCCCCCGCCTTCTCTCTTAAGAAAAAAAAAAATGGAAAGAGAATTGACTTTGGGAAAACCGGGAGCAAGCATTCAGGATGCGGGTGGAATCAGGAGTTCCATTTTGGCTAGGTTAGGTTTGGAGACGCTGGTTAGACCTAGTGTGTGCATGGCCCCATATTTTCTCAACTCCCCCTCCTCCCTCAATCTGCCTTGACTACCAGCTCCAAGAAGAGCCCAGACTACCACGGCTTCTCACTTCCTCTGCTGAGACTAGGAATTCTCAGGCTTTCTTAAAATTTCTTATGATGAGGGCCAGGCTCCTGCTCTCCCCGCTCCTGCATGTTGTAATGGGAGCTGTGAAAGGTCCAGGTGCCAAGCCAGTGGTACCAGGGAGTCTCTGGTTCCACCCACCAATTTTTTTTAAGAGAGAGAAAAGGAGAAAGAATCAATTTTATTTATTTATTCATACGGTTTTTATTTTTCTGACACTTAGTTGTGAATGCAGTGTTGGAGTTTGAACCCAGGTCCTCGTGTATGCCATCACTCCAGCCCCAGGCAGCAATTTAAAAAAAAATTTAAGAGAGTGAGAGAGCAAGAAAGAGACAGTCAATATTTACTTTTTCTGATCTAGTTTTTTTTCCCCCTCTCCAACAGATAGCTGTGCATCTGGAGGTGGGAATCAAACCTGGGTCCTTGGGCATGCCAGGCAAGCGCTCTACCACTGAGCCACCCCTCCAGCCCCCTGGGCAGCAATTTTTAAAAAAATACTTTCAGGGCTGGAGCAGTGGGTGGCTCAGCAGTTACTGTGCTTGCCTGGCATGTGCGAGTATGCAAGTTTAAACCCCAGCACCATGTACCCAGCGAAGTGTCCAAGGAACGAAAGTCACATGAAAAACTAAATAAAAATTGCTTCTCTCTCTCTCGTTCTCTCTCTCCTCTCTCTCTCACTGTTCCTTTGTTCTTCAAAAAAAAAAAAGATATTTTTTTCAACTTGGGGTTGTTGGAATTCATGGATGCAGAACCAGCAGATATAGAGGCCAACTGAATATGCTTTGCTAAGATCACTCAAAAGAATGAATATAGACACAGGAGAAGAGGACCGAGCCTTGTGGCACTCCAATATAAGGACGGGTCAGCAAAGGAGAATGAGAAGGAAAGACCCTGGCTGGGAGAAAACCAAGCAAGGGGCAGCTTCCTGGAATGAAACCAAATGAAGAAAGCATTTCAAGAAAAAGACAGAATTGGGCTGGAGCGGTGGCTCAGTGGTTTCTGCGCTTGCCTGGCAAGCACGAGGACCCGGGGTCAAACCCCAGCACCATGTACACAATTAAGTGTTAGAGCAACTAAAGCCATGTGAAAACTAAATAAAGTTGTTTCTCTTTCTCTTTCTCTCACTGTCCCTCTCTCTTTAAAAAAAAGAAAAAGACAGAATTAATGGAATCAAATTAATGAGCATGGGGCTGGAGCGGTGGCTCAGTGGTTACGGCACTTGCCTGGCATGCACAGGGACGCAGGTTTGAACCCCAGCACCACATACACAGCTAAGGGTTGGAGCAACAAAAGCCACATGAAAAGACTAAATAAAATTGATTCTCTCTCTCTCTGACCTTCTTTCTTTAAAAAAAATAAAAATAAGCGTGCACAATGGACCGCTGGATTCGCATAAGTAGGTCATATTGGAAACACTGATGGGGACGGGGGGCTTCAAATGCGGAGGGGTCCTAACCAAAGCCTGAACACAGAGGGCTCGAGGGAGGCTAGGATGAGAGGGATTGGCGACAGCAAGCGCACACAGCTTTTTGAGGAGTTTTTCTCCAAGAAAAGGAACAAAAAAAAAGGAACAACAGCTTGAGACAAGGTGGAGCAATAGTTGGTTTTTAGGATGGGAGAAGTTACTCAGGTTCGCATGTGGAGGGCGGTGATTCGGTGAAGAAGCGAAGTTGCTGATTGGAGAAAGGAGCTGACTGCAGCCTGCAAGTTCCCAGAAGCAACACTAAGCTTTCAGATTGTAGAGCCCGAGAAGTCAGAGGTCGGTTTCTGAGGAAAGGGGGAACGCTAGACATCTGGAATTTCCTCTCCATGCATGCCTGAGTCTCCAGGGCCCAACTTTTAAAGTCGAACGTTGACTTTTTGATGTGGTTAGAATCCCTGAGCCCACAATGTGTTCCCAAGAGTATTTAATTAAATGGGAATCTGGTGTGCATCTGTGACTAATTAATGCTGATCAAAAACAATTAAATATTAAATGTCAGTGCTGTTACCTGGTTCCTTACCAATAATTGCAAAAGGCTGAATGTAATTATCAAGTCCTGACCTCCATGGGAACCAAGTTCATGTTAAAATAATGAAAGACTAAAGCTGAGCTAATGAAAGAACAGATTTTGTGAATTTAAAAATACAGCTTGGGCTGAGGTTGCAGCTCAGTGGTACAGCACTTGCCTAGCATGCATGAGGCCCTGGACTCTATCCCCAGCACCACACACGCACAAAAATAAAACATATATTAACAGGACTGGAGCGGTGGGTCCGCGGTTACGGTGCCTGCCTGGCATGCGCAAGTACACGGGTTCAAACCCCAGCACCCACGTACACAACCAAGTGTCAGAGCAAGGAAAGCCATGTGAAAAACTCAACAAAAATTGATTCTCTCTCTCTCTCACTGTTCTTCTCTGTTAAAAAAATGGATTTCTTTCTTAAAAAATATGTATATATATTAACATATATATTTGAGGGGCTGCAGTGGTGGCTCAGTGGTTACAGTGTTTGCCTGGCACATGCAAGGATGCAGGTTTGAATCCCAGCACTACATACACAATGAAGTGTTGGAGCATTGCAAGCCACATGAAAAACTAAATAAAGTTGATTTTGTCTTTCTCTCTCTCTTTCCCTTTTTTTTTTTTAAAGAAAGAAGGACAGTGAGACAGAGAGAGAGAGAGAGTGAGAATAAATTTTTATTGAGTTTTTCACATGGCCTTCATTGCTCTGACACTTAGTTGTGTACATGGTGCTGGGGTTTAAACCCACATCCTTGTGCAGGGCAAGTGCCACAACCATTGAGCCACCACCCCAGCCCTGAATTCTGGGTCTTTAAGGCCTAATCTGAGGTTTATCAGCAAGTACCTTGATGGCATCCACCATGAGAACCAGCTGGGGGGCTTTGCCCTGCATCTCCCCACTCCCAGTAGTGTGATTAGGGGCTACGTTGTCTACTGGCCTCCTATAGCATTCCTACACCACCTTCTTGTGTGGAAGTGTGTGCTTTGCTGGGGGTGGAACCCAGGGCCTCACACAAGCTAGTCATGTGCTCTACCTCTGAACTACATCTGAACTACATCCCTACCCCTTCTATTTTACGTCGGATGGTGGCAGTCAGGGGTGTCTCGCTAAGTTGCTGAGACTGGTCTTGAACTTGCGATCCTCCTGCCTCAGCCCCCCGAGTAGCCGGGATTACAGGCGTGTGCCACCATGCAGTGCATACCTAGTACTTCTGTTTTCATTTCTTGTACTCCTCATTCGGTGGTGATGTTCTTTTTCAAGAACATTGAGCCCTGGACCTCACACGTTAGGCAAGTGCTCTATCTCTGAGCTATACCCTCAGCACTTCAGGAGTGATTTTTTTTTTTTAAAGATGGAGGCTAAAGTGTTTTTATTCTACCATCTGAAATCTGGCAGCCACAATGGTGACCCTCAGGGTTTTGGTGAGAGATAGGACACATCTGTTGGGTCCCACAGATGGGCTACTTTTCCCCTTTGAGAGCAGTGTGGGGGATCAAAGGACAAAGAATGAAAGCAATGACTTGGATCGGGGTGGCTGCTGGAAGCCAGCAGAATGAGTCAAGCCTAACAGACCATGCAGCAGAGATGGGTGGAGGAGAGAGACCATGGTACGAAGCCAAAACAAAGAGAGTCGAGAACCAAGAAATTTATGAACAAGGAGTAGCGGGGTGGAAAAACAAGGAGGTGGTCTGGAAGGATTCCAGAGACAGACTGGGGATGCTTGTGGTGCCTTTAAATCTCATCCCTTCACTGGCTCCAATGTGCTGTTTGGGTCATTTAAAGGGATCGTGGTGGACGGGCAGTCTCCTCGTTGCCCACCTCAAAAGCTGAGTAAGGACGGGTGTGGTGTTGCACATCTGTAATCCCAGCGGCTCTGGAGGCTGAGGCAGGAGGATCATGAGTTCAAAGCTGGCCTCAGTAATTTAGCGAGGCCCTAAGCAACTTGGCAAAACCCTGTCTCAAAATAAAAAATAAAAAGGGCTGGGGATGTGGCTCAGTGGTTAAACACCCCTGGGTTCAATCCCAGGTACCAAAATTAATAAATAATCCCTGATACAAAAAAAAAAAAAAAGAAGAAGTTGAGTAATTCTGGGCGTGATGGCACATACCTGTAACCCTGGAGACTTGAGAGGCTAAGGAGAATCGTGTTTAAGGCCAGACTGGGCAACTGAATGAGACCCTGTCTCAAAATCAAAAGTCAAATGGGCTGAGGGTATAACTCAGTGGTAAAACATCCCTGGGTTCAATCCTCAGTACAAAAAACAAAAAAAAGGGCGGGGGAGCCAAAAGGCCAGTTGTGTAAGCCCTGGCCATGAGACTCTGGGTTCTGGACCTTTGTAAACTGTGAAGTGCTCCTTTGTTGCTCTTGCTTCAAATTCTTTTTTTTTTTTCGTTTAAGAGAGGGACAGTAAGAGAGAGGGAGCAAGAATCAATTTTATTTTGGTTTTTCATGTGGCTTTACATTGCTCCAGCACTTCGTTGCTCTGACACTTTGTTGTGTATGTGGTGCTGGGGTTTGAACCCGTGACCTCGTGCATGCCAGGCAAGCGCTGTAACCACTGAGCCACTGCTACAGCTCCGACAAGCATACTCTTCAATCACCAATTGTTAGGAGTTGCAGAACGTTAAGACAGCAAAGCCCCAGGGTGAAAAGAGAGGAAAAGACAAAGGAAGAAAAGGTAAGGAAGGCCAGGTGCAGTGGCCTATACCTGTAGTCCCAGCGACTCAGGAGGCTGAGGCAGGAGGATGGCAAATTTGAGGACAACCTCCCCAATTTAGTGAGGCTAAAATAAATGAAAAGATGAAAAGGGTTGGGGATGTAGCTCAGTGGTAAAGTGCCCCTGAGTTCAATCCCCAGGACCAAAAAAAAAAAAAAAAAAAAAAGAGGAAAGAAAGATCAGGCAAGCAAGAATGGTGGGTTGAGAAAGGGTGTACACACAGGATTTCCTGAAGGGGAGGTCGCCAGGTGGGCCCAAGGCAGAGAGAGGTCAGATGAATGAGGACCGGATTCAAGTCACAGCATGGGGGCCGAGTGAGAGTACGAAGTGGTCATTGATTCTCTGCAAATCTGGCATCCAAAGACAGGGTCGAGGGCTGGAGCAGTGGCTCAGAAGTTGTAGCACTTGCCTGGCAAGTACAAGGACCTAGGTTCAAACCCCAGTACCATGTACACAACTAAGTGTCCTAGAAATAAAGGCCAGGTGAAAAAATAAGTAAAAACTGATTCTCTCTCTAAAAAATAAAAGACAATGATAAAAGCAAAGACTAGGGAGCTGAGAGTTCAAGATATAGAGTGGAAAAAGGAAGAGAAGTGAATGCTTACATTATATACCCACATTCTAAGTGGCCTCCAGAGGGATTAAAGACCTAAACATGAAAGGTAAAAATATATTCCATGAGTCAGATGTAGTAACTCACACCTATAATCCTAGCAATTTGGGACAGTGAGGATCACATGTTTGAGGCCAGCCTCAAGAATTTAATGACCCAAAATAAAAAGGGGCAGGCACCATAGGGTACATCTGTAGTCCTAGCAATTTGGGAGGCTGAGGCAGGAGGATCACAAGCTTGAGGCCAGCCTGGTAACTTAGTGAGGCCCTGTCTCAGAATAAAAAATAAAGAGAGCTGGGAATGTGGTAAAAAATAAAGAGAACTGGGAACGTGGTTCAGTGGTAAAGTTCCTCTAGGTTCAATCCCCAGTAGCATACATATACATATATATGGTTTTTTTTTCCTAATTGAATATGGGAGTCTATCCTTGTGTCCTAGGGAATGGGGATGGAACTTTTAAACAAAACTCACAAATCACAAATTCTTTTTTTTTTTTTTTA
>PVKS010002554.1:0-116343 GCA_004027875.1 Aplodontia rufa
CTGAGCCACATCCCCAGCCCATGTTTTATTTTTTATTTTGGGATGGGCTCTTGCTAAGTTTCTTAGGGCCTCACAAGTTGCTGAGGATAGCTTTGAACTTGTGATCCTCCTGCCTTGGCCTCCCAAGTCTCTGGGATTACAAGTGTGCACCACTGCACCCAGCCCCAATGTCCATTTCTTTAAGATACCATGAGTGCTAAAAAATATTTATGAATATTTTACCACTTCCCCCTATCTTTTATAGTTGTCCATTCCAAGTTAATTCAAATTTTATTAGGCAGTTTATTTATTTTATCAAGTCTTGAAAGATTTCAACTTATTGTTCACAAAAAGAAAAGTTTCTTTCTGTAAATATATTGCATCAATGTACATGTTACTGATTCCAGAACAAATCAACAACTACAATTTGAATAATCAAATGCTGGTGAGGTGACGTGAACAGAAGTATAGAGATTTCTTAATGAGAAATCTACTAAACTTTGTGTTACTTAAAGTTGTGGATACTAGCCAAAAGAATTATCAATCAAAAGAATGGGAACCTTGTCAATCTATCAAGTTTTTAAATGAAGGTTGGTAATGAGAGCATTTATTATAATATTTATAAAATCACTTGCATCTTATAGCCACTTATTAACTGTTAGTTTCTCTAACTACTAAATTCAAGTTTGCTTTAAAAAAAAATCCCAAAATCTGCTTTCAAAGAGTCCCTACCACCAAATAGTAGAAGAAGAATTTTATTAACAAAATCATCTTCGATGGTCATCTAAATTTCATACTATTTCAGAAAATGCATTATATACTTATTTATGGAAAATCATTTCTCATGGTTAAAGTTCAGATTTGGTGCATAATATTTTCAAATCACTTGTTAAACGCAAAATACATCATGACAAGTGTCTCTAATTCTGGAACTACTAAATGCAGTTGCAGTTAGAAAGAAAATCTACTAGTGCAGCCCTGAGGCCGTGAGATTTCTCTAGCCCCCGGCCAAATCTTTGTACGACCATAAATAGGACAGAGTCCAGTGTTCTGGGATAAGTATGGCATTTTAGGATGAGGTGTGTAATTTACTGTAAAGTTTATCATAATAGAATCTAGCAGCTATTCACAGCTTTCATCAAAGCATAACTCTTTGTGGTGCCTCTAGTCCTGGCCTCTGCTGAGCCATCCTGCATATCACCAGCAGAGTGATCATACTGGTCCTGAAAGCCAAGCTGCTGGAATTCTGCCAGGGTTCCTTGCCACCTGCAGGATCAAGTCTGGCCTCAGTAAAATGGTTTGTGAGGGTCTTTATGAGGATGGCTCTGACTTTCCATTCAACCTGGTCTCTAATCACTGTGTTAGGACCCAAGACCACACACAGTGTGTAGCCTAATGTTACTGCCCCTGTTATGTCCAGTGCTTCAGCTATGTGTAAAATACCCCACTCAGTATGTCCTAAAATAAATGTTTTCTGAACTGTGGGCCTCACCTTGCTCTGGGGTCATGGAATCAATTTAGTGGACTTCAACAAGCATTTCCCTTTTTAATCAGAACAAAATAGAAGGGAATAGAATAGAATACAATAGATTGGAGTATATTGCACATGGTAGATATTATTTTATTAAACTTTGGTTGTAGTGTGTGTGTGCACTTATTATAATGTAAACTTTGTATTTTTTACAAAATGGGTCATAAAATCAAAATATCAAAACCTCTCATCACTCAACTATTTTGCTGCTGTGCATTCCACCTGTAAGGCCTGGTGCCTACAATGCTTTCCTTTGTCTGACAAATTCCAGCCCTTTCTAAGACATGGCTTCTTCTGCAAAGCCTTACTCGGGCTTTGCGTTAGGTGTTTCAGGCCAGTTTAATCTTCAAAACAAACTTCCAAGGTGGGAACTATTATTACCTCTATTTTAAAGACAGGAAAATGGAAGGTGGCAGATATGTTAGGTAAGTTGCCTAAATTCACACAGCTGATAAATGACCAACCTGGGATTCGAATCCAGGACCACTGAAATGCTGTGACTATGTTCTCAGCCAGTAAATTGATCAGCTCCTCTCTCAACCCCCTGACTGGGCCCTGTACGTTTTCTTCTGTTCTCCCTTGTTACAGAGTTGGTCTTCGGGATGACACTTTGCACAATCTTCTGGTTACATGTCTGTCTCTCATGCTAAGTTATAATAAATTGTACTAACCATGAGGACAAGAACCATGTTCTCTTCCTCTCTTTTGCAATAGGATCATGCACATCTATGTATGGCACACTAAAGCTCTAGATAAATATTAAATGTTACTTTCATAAACCTCACTTAGGGTGCCGGTGTGAGGAATTATCACCATTTACAGAAGAAGAAACAGAGTTATTCAATAGGTTTAGCCCTTGTTCCTTTTGGTCTCTTTCTATGATAATAAACTTATTAATAGAGCTTAATAGAAAAAGTAATAATTTCAAATGAAGGTCAGAGAAAGTCAGATCTTTATAGAGGTAGGATAAATTTTATGGATAGATAAAGACAATATGAGAAATGTTACACCAAATATAAAATACGCATTTTTTCATTTTCATTCATGACCACACTATTTATAGGCATACCTGGACGTCAAGTTCATTCATCTCTCAAATATTATTTTATTTGGTCCATTTGCTCACTCATGCTTTTCATTCAACAAATATTTTTGAGCTAAGTGCTGTGGATCATTCTGGAATGTGGAGGTGACCAAGCATGGTTCACCCCACAAGGTGCACAATGTCCAAACAGACAATTAGAACACGTTTGGGCCAAGGTCATGCAGCAGGGACGGGCCTGGATGTAAGAGCCAGTCAGCCTGGGCTCCAGGTTGGACTCCACCCCTGAGGATCTGCCACACCTCCAGCACTTGAAGAAACTTCTGCAAACCTGTTTTCTCTTCTCCTGGAGCTGTCATTAAAGCACTTAGCAGAAAGCTGACAATAACTTGTTTAGATATATGTGTGACTTCTGGAGTGTTTCTTGACACTCCTCTCCTTGCTTTGATTTTCCTATCCAAAGAGAAGACTCTGAGTCTGAGTGCTAATTACAACTCACAGGTCACCCTCCACCCTCCATGGGCATAGGCAGGCACTGTGCTAAGCCCTTTCCCTGTACTCTCTCACTGAGCCTTTATAGCAGGCTGGAAAGAGCGGTGGGTTCTGACATCTTGGGGTGCTTGTATGCTCTCTGGGTCTGAGGTCCCAGCTGAGGTTTATCTTACTGATGTTTCTTTTCTTTTCTAACCAAACATAGGCTCCAACCTGTCTCCTGCTACCTGATGCCTCCTCTATCAGGACCCAACACTGCATGTTCCCTACTTTGCATTATTCAGAACATCTAACATCATTATAATACACATGCATGTCACAATACTTCTCACTGGACACCCCCAAATGCACCTTGCAGCTCCCATGTTTATCTACCTCAATCACTAGCATTTCTGAAGGGAAGTTATCTGTCTTGGACAGCGGGCTTTTTATAAGGAATACCTTATATTGTCCAACCATGGAATTTCTTTATAAACATAATATTGACACTCTCATCTCTCATAATAGAACAATTGCTTGTTGGCTAAATATTATACTACAGAGCTATGAAGCTGAACAGCTCTCCCCCAACACCCAGCCCGAGCTCCTAATGCTTTCTGGAGCAAATTACGGGAAATGTAAGTTCATACTTCCTAATGGAAGCAAAAATTGAACCCATAGTCATCAAATTAATTCACTGTGATTTCCTCTTTTTGAATTAAATAAATTGGTCTATTTAGCAGACATAAATGGGGAGGGCGGTGGAATGAGGGGAGTTGGACTTGTTTTCATAGCTGTGCAAATGGAAGCAGCCTACAAGCAGCGCTCATTTCCCTAGCAGAAGTATTCAATGAGTCATGACACCCGAATCATCAAGTGTCAGGTTCCTGTTTTATTCCCCTATGTTTTTACAATAGCCTTGTTTCCTGCAAGTACAAGTTCACCAGCTATTTGAATTCCTCAGATTACAGACCCAATATTATGATTACATCAGTATTTTAGGGAATAAAAAAACAAATAAGTACTTTAAATGTATCAATAAATTATTAGTGTGGTTATGTATAAAACCATAAACATATAAACAGTTTAACAGTTTATTATCTAAATACTTCCTGAAATCCAATGGTATGCATTTTTCTTTTCTGTTGATCGTAAATCCAAGAATCCATTTGTATTTCTTGAGAATGGAAGCTGTGTATTTCCTCTCTTCACTATGAGTACCATGTCATTACGAACACAATAGACATTTTTGTGGTAATTGTGGCTAAAGGAAAATACGCAGGAACAGGTGAAGGTGGATGTATTACTAGAATGGAGATAACAGATGAAACAGGCACCCCTGGGGGGTATTCGAGGTAGGCAGATTCCATGCATAGATGATGAGATATGACTTCATGTAGCCTCACTTTTTTTTTTCAATTTACTGAGCATCTCTAGGTGCCAGAAATTATTCTCAATGTTCCCAATGTGCAATCGATAACGTGATAGCTGCCATTGCAGAATGTTTCATGTATACCAGGCAATGTACAAACCGAGTCATCATTTAACCTTTACAACTCTACTTTAGGCGAGTCCACTAGATCTAGAGCCTGGGAGGGAGATTCTGAAGCAAATGATGTGTTGGCCTGTGGGGTGAGGGAAGCAGGATGGGTCAGTGGACAGGAGCAAGCCAGGATGTGGTCTCTACAGCTTGTACTCAGACTCTGCCTCATCTTGAGTCAGTGGTACAGGGCAGACTCCAGGGCAGGCACCTCCCAGCAGAGCAGAGCAGTTGCACAGAGAAGAGAAGTAGGCAGCAGGCACTCAGGCCTGCAGGAGAGGGAGCCCAGCCCAGGCAGCAACAGCATCTACTGCCACCATGTGAGGGAGCTGTTACTGCCCACATCTTTCAAATGAGGAACTAAAGCTCCAGGAGCTTTACTTACCCAAAGTCCCTGCGAGTAGAATTGGCATTTGAACCCAAGTCTGCGTCTGAGCACAAGCTCTTGATGACACTGCCTCCACTATAAACACAATCACAGTGAAGATTTCTAAGCCAAATTCACATACGGAGTTCAGAAGTAAGGCAGAGGAGAGGCCAAGGAGGTCAGTCTCATCTGCAGAAATAAAGCAAACCCTTCCTGCTCTATGCATTAAATAGGAGATGACTATGTCCTTAAAATCCAAAGTCATAAAGGCAAAGAAGAAAACTTTCATACTGTGTTTTTGCTGCAGTTTTCAAGTCTGTTGTATACCATAAATATAAAGGTCTGAACATGCTAGGTAAAATGGTAGGAGAATCATTTCTAAGCAAAAATATACCCATAATTGAATCAAACTGATAACAGCATTGCTTCTCTTCTCCTGGAAAGACCCTCCCCAAGACTGAATTTAGCCTGGCTAGTGCCATTACTCCTATTGCTGGCCGGTTCTGAACTGCACAGGCCAGAACCCAGCTAGCAAAATGTGTAGGAGGGAACCATCCTAGAGTTCTTTCCTAACTTATCCTCCTGGTTCTGTTATTTACCCACTAGATGACAAGACCACAAGTGTCTCTTGGCTTTATTTTTTCTTGTTTGCAAAAAGGAAATAGTTTCCCTTATCTCCTGCTTCCTCTGGTTTTAGCTGATATCAGCCTCCCCCACAACCCACATGTAACCCTACTTTCTCTTCTTCATGACTTGACTTCTTTGGACACCACTTACGGCCCTTCCAGCCTTGTTATATTTCTCACACACCAACCTTGACAAACACCTGTGTTTATATTAAACTCACTTAAAGTGATTTTGCTATGTTCAAAGTGCATAACGGATATTCAATGATTTGGAGGAGACCAGTCAGTCTGTGCATCATATTCAAACATTTTTCAACAGTGAAGTGCACTGGACATTTTAACTTGCACATTAAGGAAATTTTTACTTCACTTTTGTTATGATGCTTTTTCTTTAGTTACATAGAAAACAGACATGTCAAGAGTATCTTTTTCTTTTAGTCCGAGTTGGAAGAGGTAAGCCAGTCTTATAAGTAATTTTAATTATCATCGTTTCAGATAGTTTTGAGATCGGGTGGTAGACCATATTAGCAGGTAATATTATGCTACCTTCTTGGTCTTCATTTGGAATTTGGCTGTTTGCTTTCTCTGCAAGTATCTAGAGAAAAAAATAATAAAATATGAGAAAGTAGGAATTGGATGCCAACTATCTGCTCCTTTGATTCTACTCCAGTGTGGTGATTAAATGAGTGTTTGCCTTGCTGCAGATCAATTATTTTGAGAACTCAGAATTTCTTGCTGTGTCTTGAATTGTACTGATGGTTTTTAAGTAGGCCATAAAAATTCCTGTGAATGATTTGTTTAATTATTGTCTCGCTCCTCATTTACATTTTTATCTAAAACTCTAAGAACTGAAATCTGTATTCAATTCCATTTCCTGTGAGCTACAATTTCCCTTGTTGGGAGAAATATCTAGTCTGTGCTTTATGTATGGAATAATATCAGACAGGCAGTTAAATACCTGTGATGTTGCTCTGGTGGCAATAGACATCGTTCTTTTCTTTGCTGATTTTTCTAGAATCTAGGACAACATTTGACGGCATTCTATACCTTGACTGTTTCCTATCACTTGGGCAGTCATTAAGGTCTTGATTTGTTTGGATATGTCTGAGAATGGGGAATTCAGGCCAACAGCACTTAAGAGTTTTTTCTGACTTTTGAGAGGTTGCCCCTTTCCATGATGCATAAATAGAGAAATGAAAAACAGTGCACTCAATCCACCCTAAAGCCATAGAACTGGAGATATCTGCAATACTATCACTTCACTGCTGGAGAAACCGTAATGTGCTACCGTGGAAAGAACACTTCACAATGGTGGGATTTTGCTATACAAACATTTCTGCGGGGTTTGACACAAGTGCTTTTGAAATATTCCTGAGATTCTGATACCCCGACTGCCAAGACTGCTTGCGTGGATAGAAGTCTTAGGAGTGTACACAGGATTCAAATAGCTAGAAGCAAGGCATACTATGTCTCCAGCTCCCAAAGGAAGACTGAGTTCTAGCGGGTGACTTGACCGCCCAAGGTCTTCCGTGAGTTAGAGTCACATTCAGGGAGCAGTAGCAAATCTTGAGTCCAAGTCCAATGTTCTTTCACCCTCGAACTGCCGTAAATGTGACAAATTATCTTATCAGTTTGGCCTAGTTCAGCATTTCCTCAAGTGTGGGATGTTAATAGGTGTTACATGAAATAATAGTTTCATGGTCAAATGAGTATAGAAAATAATGTTAAATAAAATTAAATACATTTCTTCATTTCAGGCTTCTCTGAACCTTTAATATGTTAATATATATTGTGACTCTCCAAGAGGGAAATTAAATATATAACATTTCCCAAATAATTTGACCATAGAAACCTGTTAATCCCAGAATAATGCATGAAAGGTATTTGGAGAAGTTCTGGCTTTGTTGGCACAATATACCCTCTTTGAACTAGTCTAGGCACTCACACGAACAATGATTCATTTTAGACTATTCAAATAATGAGACTATCAGATGGACTACAGAGTTCTGTGCAGAGTTGGGGAATCCATAAAAGGATGGTGAGGCACCCATGGATAAAAGAAACATTACCCACTAACTAAAGGAGCTGGGAGAGGACCCCAGCACATGCTCAGAGTAGAGCTGGGGCTGTAGGTGGTACCTGGCATCTCAGAGGGCTGTGGCTTCTGCCAAGAGCACAGGGATGAAGGAGAGAGGCAGGAGGGAAGAAATGAGACAGAAATAAACTATCCCATCATCTCCCTGTTTTCTCCTCTGTTCTTGGTATCTGCTGTCAGCTAATTGTCACCAGAGTCAGCCAGCATTGGACTCCTAGTAATGCAATTTCTAGGTCCAGACTCTGGAACAGAGGTGTGCTGCCCAGTTCCTATGTGCCTTGCATATGCTAATCATTTCCTTGAATTTCAACACAGTTCTTTAACATAGGAATCATGCCCATCTACAAATGAAACAGACACAAGCACACATAGCTCAGGGATGGATCAGGCCCCAGGTTTACCTGTCTGCCTTCTATTTCACCACCTTGCTGAAGCAGAAAATATCAGACTGTTAACGAAAACTTAAAGCACTTGCAGAAGTAGGTTTTCATCTTCAGTTTTGAGCAATTTCATCTTAACATGATTAACCCTCTGACAGAGTGAATAAGTTTAATTTGGAGGAGTTACTCTGCATACAGGAGCCAGAGCCTTATTATAAGAGTCTCTGTAGCCCCCAACCTCAACACAGTACTCAGCAGTGAGTTAATATTTGTTGAATGAAAAATAGAATTGTTGAACGAATGAATGGATACAGGAATTAATACATGCTTGAGGGAACTGTAAATCAGCATTCCAAGGATGCTTTCTAAGAGCTCTGTTGGGACAGAGTTGGCTTATCAATCTATTTTTAAATGTTCTGGCTTGTTTGGAATGGGAATTTTTCCATATTGAGCATCTGCTCATGACTTTTTTTCTTGGATGACTATGATACCTCTCTCCCTACAACCCCCAAATATACACATTAAACACACACATGGGTGTGCCATGCCCACACAGTGTCTTTATGCCTCCATCCCTGCTATACCAAATCTTTCTGATCAAAACCACCAGTTCTATAAATTTCATCTTCATTAGGTCCCAAAGATCATCATATCTTCTACTTCCCTCAGAATCTTAGAGTATCTCCCTACTGCTCATTAGTTTATTATGTTTCCATTGAATTTAGGATTATACATTCCACCCCAAACTTCCATTTTTTATATACTCTTAATTCCCCTGAACCTTACTCCACCAACTGTTCCAGAAGAAATCTTCATATCAAAGCAGACTGAAATTCTCTCTCAAAGCCATTATTCTCATCTGTCCCTCTGCTCCTTTATGCATGCATGTTCCCTAACATGGCAAGACCCTCTGTCTGTCTTGAATTCATTAATCTATTCATTCATTCATTCAGGCAGTCATTCACTGAGCTGTTAGTGTATGCCAAGCACTTTCATACTGAAGCCAATAACAAGAAAAATGTAGCTTGGTCCATGAGCAATGTACAGTTGTTCATGGGAACCTGACGCATTCAGCAAGAAAATATAATCCAGTGTGCTGATTATTGCAAGAAAGACTTGAGGTTATGAGAGGCAACCAGGGGCTTGAAGCCCCAGGAGTTCAGGAAGAGTGTCGACTCAAAGTGCCTGGTGCATCATGGGAGCCCAATAAATATTTATTAAATGAATGACTGAATGAGGTAACAATTCAACCAGGTTACAAAAAAATATGTTTCTTTTAAGACCAAGTCAAGTTCTTCTCTCTTCTTTATTCTGAAATAAAATGCTCTTTTATTTCTCCAAGTATTCTATTAAGCCTACTGCCTGAATCATCTCTATTTTATTCAGTAATAATGAAAGCATCTTGGAAACCCAAATTCTTTCTTAGAATTCTTTTTTTCCCTTATATAGGATCAAGCCTGGTGCTAGATAGACAATAAATGCAAGGAAATGGGTTGGTGTTCAGTTTAGTGATTCTAAAAATATTAGACATATTCATTTGGAAGTGATAAGTTTTATCAGGATTTTAGGAACCATCTAGAGAGAAATTCCTAAAGTAATTCTTATAAAACTTTAATGTTATAAGTGACGTGGAGTTCTTCTTGCACCACACATTCCACCACTAGAAGGTTAAATTTGAGATTCTGTCCTCACGATGTTTCTAACTGGTGATGATTTGCTGGAACATGGACCACAGTTTGAATAACAAGGTGCTGGAGGAAAGAAAGAATTATATGTACATGAATTGAATTTATATTATATATCAGGCACTATACAAGCCTCTTTGAAAACATTAATTCTTAGTTTTCACACTAGTTTAATAGATTTCCATTCAGGTTATCTGAGATAGTTTTCAAATATATAAATTCTCAGAACCTCTTTTTACAGATGCTGATTCAGAGAACCTGAAGTTGAAAAAGAAATATCTTTTTTTTTTTGTACTGGAAATTGAACCCAAGGGCTCTCCACTACTGAACTATGTCCCCAATCCTTTTTAGTTTACATTTTGAGACAGGGTATCTCTAAATTGCCAAGGCTGGCCTCAAATTTGTGATCCTCCTGCCTCAGCTACTAATTTCCTGGGATTACAGGTATGCACTACCACACCTAACCCAGAAATATCATTTTTAAAAGGCTTCAAAGTGAGTCTGACACATTGTAATTGAATTCTAAGAGTGGGGCTGGAGTGGTGGTTCAACAGTTACAGTGGTTGCCTGGCATATGCAAGGATACGGGTTTGAACCCAGCACCACGTACACAATTAAGCGTTGGAACAACAAAAGCCACATGAAAAACCAGATAAAAAATTGATTCTCTCTTTTCTCTTGCTACCCATCTCTCTTAAAAAAAAAAAAAAAGAAAGAAAAGAAAAAGAAACAAAAAATTCTAAGAGTGATATTTGCCCTTGGATAATTTCCCCCGCTTTGAGTATAGGTGGAAACTGTGGCTAGGAATTCTCACTCTACTTGGAAGATTAGCTTGATGAGTCTTATCTGATAGCACAATCCCTCTAAAATCAGAATTCTCTGGCTTGTGACAGAAAAAGAAGTTGGAGGAGAGATTTCAGGTGTGAGAGGAAGTCCATGCAACCTTGGTCTTATGACATCCTAAGAACAAAACCCACTCGGTCTGCTCAGACTTTAACATGCAGAACTATGAGAGAATAAATAAGCTTTGTCTTAAGCTGGTTAATTTGAGGAAATTTGTTATGCGGCAATTGAAAATCATGCAGACCCACTTAAGTTTGGAAACAGCTATATTAGGTAATATCCTCCCTCAAGCTCTGATTCATAGTCATTATCATCCTCTCATTATAGATGGCCAGGTGAGGTTCGGAGGGCAGATAGGAGAGATTTTGGCAGTGTTTAGAAGATACCTAGAGCCTTTTCTTATAGTCTCATACCTAAAGGCAAAAAATGATAATTTGAATTTAGATTTTTTTCTTCAAAATTACCCAACTCTCAAAAAACAAACAAACAAACAAACAAAAAAGATAAAGGATATGAGGAACAGGAAGACTGCCTGAGCTGAGGGAGGAAAGAGTGTAATCAATAGACACTGAGAAAATGCGTCCTGCTTCTTTGATGTGGCCACAGGAATTTCAAATTCCAGTCTGCTCTCTACAAAACAGTTGAATGGGCTGAACATACAAAAGAAAGTTGAAATTTGTTCTCTGGCTTAATGTAGCCACAATCCATGGGCCGGAGCTGACTGTGTGGTCAGATGGTGCTGGTGGTGGCCCTGCTGGCTGGTAATGCAATCATGGCAGGAGGCCTGGGACAAACGGCTGGGCTTACTCTTCAGCCAGGTCTTCTGTGCTCCTGGTTCACAAGAGATAGAGCATTTAGGGGAGATTTTGACAATGTTTAAAAACCACCAAGAACAGACCTTCAGGGAGTGTGATGTCAGCTGGAATATAAAACACCAGGCCTGCAGAAGATACAGTGTGATGTGTATTTTCTTCCATCTGGTATTTTCATTTCATTTTTTCTCTGTTCTCTCAGAGACTAAGGGAAACAGAGGCAACAGGAGACCCAGTTTTCTTTTTTTTTTTTTTTTTGAGTTTTTTTTTAAACTAGAAGAATATAGAAATACAGTTGAGGGGGAAACATTATCAAAACATTATCAATCAATGGATATAAACATTATTATTGAGGGGAAAAGCCAGATCATGGATGACCACCTTGGATTTTACCTATTGCAGTTTCCCCCAGAAGAACTCATGCATTAAATGGGTAGTTTGTGGAGGAATGACATCAGCTTCTGGGATGGTTCCCCCATCTTCCCAATCTCCAAACTCCTATGAGTTCTTCATATACCCTGCTCCTCCCCATCCCCCTCCCTACACCTCCAAGTATCCTATAGAGCCATCCCCTAATGCTCTGAAAGTCATTCAATTTGCAGTTTTGCTAGGTTAGCCATCAGCCCTACTGTTTCCCCAATTATCCTAGAATCAACAGATGAGAGAAACCATTCAGCCCTTGAGTCTCTGAGACTGGGAGACTTCACTAAGCATAATTCTATCCATCTCCATCCATTTGATTTCAAAAGACATAATATCGTCTTCTCTAATGGCCGAGTAGTATTCCATTGAATATATGTACCAAAGTTTTTGTATCCACTCGTCGAGTGAGGGGCATCTGGGTTGGTTCCATAGTCTAGCTATAGTAAATTGAGCTGCTATAAACATTGAGGAAGCCACATCACTATAATATGCTGATTCTAAGTCTTTTGGGAAAATTCCCAGGAGTGGGCTAGCTGGGTCATAAGGTGGTTCCATCCTTAATTTTTTGAGGATGGAGACCCACTTTTCTATTCATTCATTTATTCATTCATTCATTCATCCTGCCTTCAAAGGAATGAAGCTCCTGGTATATATATACGATGGAGTTCTACTCAGCTATTAGAAACATTGCTATCGCATGAATTGAAGGTAAATGGATGGCAAAGGAAGAAATCATGCTGAGTGAAGTTAGCCAAACACAGAGAGTCAAGGGCCGAATGGTATTCCTCATTTGTGGAGGCTGGACCTAAACCCAGGCTTGGGAGTAAAGTAGACAAACTCATGTATTTGATCCATAGAACAAAAATGCAAAATGGTAATATTTATGAGATATAGTTGCAAAATATTTCATAAGATATTTGAACAAACTATGCTGGATACCTGTATAAAAAGGTAAACATTTAATCCTATCATCAAATATTTTGAAGAATAGCAAGGGATAATAGGAAGGGAGGAGAAGGGGAAATGTTGGAACTGAGATAAAGCAAGGTACATTCCAAGCAGTTATACAGTTATAAATGTCACTGCCTATACTATAGCCATATATATATATAAAAGTTCTTCATAAGTATAAGGATTATGTCACTGTATTTGTGTTTTCTAGGAGTATTATAGGACCCAGAAGAAAGGCAAGGGATCAGGGAACTGGAGGAGGAAGGTAGAGGAATGTGTGTGGGGGGGATATTGAACAAATTGCATTCCTGAATTGTGTGTGTTTAGGAATATGTGACAACTAATCCTAACATTATGTAAAACTATAATGCACTAATAAAAAAGATATTTAAAAAAAACAAAGGAATGAAGCTCATGCTGATATGCTCAGTAGGACATGGAGACCACTGGGCTTCGTCAGACCAGTCTTTGGCACAAAAGAATAAAGCATCTTCTTTTAAAAAAGAGTAAAAATAAAACTCTATCCCCATTCTGATATCATCTCTTGAAAAGGGGTTTAAACTATATTAAGCCATTTGCACAGGCACATTCCAAAAGTAGGTAATAGAAACTGCAGAAATGCATCCAAGAATAATTTATTTAGCTCTTTCAAGTAGGGCGGTGTTGACTTCACTCACGGCTGTTCATTCATGTCTCTCCTACATTTGCTCAGGGACTATATACTCGGAATTTTCCATGTGCTACTCAGGCGAGGGTGAATGAAGCAAGTACTTACATCAAAGTGTAGCACAGGTGACCAAATCATATTAAGAATAATTCGGTGTGATGAGTACACTGATAGAGGAGAACCTGAGTCCCCAGCCATAAACTCCTGTTTTAGGAAATACAACCTGAAATCCAGAGAACTATGCAAGTAGATGCTTCTGCCAGGTTGAGATTTTTCTTATTTAATCCGCTTGTAAAACCCTCACTTTCCATTTCTCCAGCTGCTCCATGAGGAATTTTGATGAACTTGAAGACAGAGAGCCTATCTGTATGTAAAAAAGCTGAGGTATTGCGTAGCGCCTTTTGGATTTTTCCTCTGACAAGTGGTTGGCATCTGCTAACAACACTTCTTTTCTTGAGCTTTGTAACATTGCCAGTCTGAGAACTGAGCTTTGAAAGAGGAGATGGAGCTGTTAACAAATGCCTTTGTTATCTCTGGAATTGATTATTGTACAGTGGTTCACAGAAAAGAAAAAAAAAACTTGATGTGTATCTTGTCTCAATATTTACCTGCTCCTCCCAGGAAATATTGTGCTGAGAGAAATTCCCTGCGGTACAACAAATGTCAACTCGCCTAAGATAACTGGTGCGATTCACCAATTGACTGTCCTTTTCCCATCTGGGGAAACAGTATGATAGGACTCCAGGAAAAATTCTTATTCAGTGCTTGGAGATCTTTCAAATTTGATGGCGATTTGCAGTGCTTAATGTAACTTTTATCCTTCTTTTATTTGAGAAGTATTTATTGAAAACTTCTAAGTGCCAAACCCTCTTCCGGCCTCTTAGAATTTACTAATGAATGAAACAAGCCCAAGACAGAAAGGCTGTCATGGAGATTACATCTGGGAGAAAGCGAGGAAGAGGAAGACGCTACAAGCAATTTCAGCGTGTGAAATGAGTCCAGGTTGCTGAGAACCTGTGCTGTGAGTGGTAGCATTGCAGGAGATCAAAGATGACAATTTTGAGAAAGTGATTTTTAAACTAAAACAGGAAGGGTAGATGGGAGTTTAGAAATATCTAAGCAATGGGAAGAGGCCGCGGAGAACAGGGAGACTTCCTGTTCTAAGCAGAAAGGACAGTATATCATATTAAAAAAAAAAAAAAGATTCAAAGGTGCAAGAGGGTATGGCAAATAACCCCAGGAAATTTTCTTAACTTCTTAATGCCTTGGGTTTCTCATCTTTAAAATGGGAATGATGATAAACCTTTATGATAGTATTGTAAAAATTAATTGGATAGTTCATGTAAAACATTTCCAACATTTAAAGCTAGTATTTATGCATTTGTTGAGGATTTAAGAAAAGTTCAAGATCAGTATGGCTGAACTTCCTGATGTCTTCTCCCAAGTTTGTACACCGGGCTTTCTTTACGGATAACATGTTACCTATGTTATACAATAGGAGCTTTTTAATGTAGAGAAGTAGCAAATATTTGTTGATTATAGGTCTGTGTCTGACTCAAGAGTTATGAGGTCTTTGTGGACAAGTGCTGTGTCTTGTTTCAGTGTCACTCTCAAAATGGCACAAAATAATTCCTCAATAAATATTTCATGAATGAATGAATGGAAGAGAAAAGAAAAAAAGAGTAGAATAGAATACAATAGAATCCCTTTGAATTTTGGTACTGAGATAAGTGCTGTAGGAAATTCAAAGAAAAGAAGCTCTTTCATTCAGTCACTAACATGCTTACTATACAAAGACTGAGAAACAGCTCTGCTGCCCCAGGCAGCCAAACGCTTGGAACAGCAGGGCAGTGCAAGTCATGCTCACCTTACACACTTCCTTCTTGCCTCAGAGAATAAATTTGGGTCATTGAATATGCAACCCTGCAAGCAAAATGTGCAGTTGAACTGTGCTGCCTGGTCATAAACATCTAAGACCCTCAAAGCACAAATCCTCATTATATTGTTATTTTGAGAACTTTACATATACACTTTTTGCAATATGGGCATTAAAATATTTTAGATATGCCCAAACATAGCAATAACCTTGGTGTCTTTACACTTTATTCTAAACTCCATAGTCTGCCATATATAATCCACTATCGTTAATCTTTTCTAAAGGGGGAGACTAAGGCTCAACAAAGTCACAGTAGCTGTTCAGGACAGCACAGTTGTCAATGGTGCAGTTGATACTGAAATCTGTATGCCAGAGCAAGAGAAAATCGATGCTTTCGAAAGACAAAATATGGACCCCTGCTTCCTTTGGGTTTGGTAGGCAAACTCACTTTAGGAAGAATAGAATGGAATGGGATGGGATGGGATGAGATAGAATAGGATAGGAGTGGATTATATCAGATTCCTTTTCTCCTAGCTCTAATGGTTCTTCCCCATCATCCATTTACCTGGGACCCACTCTTCTTGGGAATTTGTACTTAAGTTTTCTTCTTCCAAGAAACCACCCTTAAAAGTGCATAGGCAGTATCAAAAGATGCCCGAAAGTGTGAAAAACAACACAAATACACTACCTGTGATATATAAACTTAGTGAAGAAGCTTGGTTCACCAGAAAAAAAAAAAAAAAAACTTCATAGGCAGACTGTGTGTAGGTCATCCTGCTTGAATCACTGGCTTCTGCTTTACAAACCTCTCTCTACATACCAAGGTAGTTTTAATTTACATCTAGATCCTCAGCTCAATAATAAAAACAGCAAATTTCAGACCTGAAAGGCCCCTTAGTTCAAATCTTAACTTGTCACTCCTAAGCTGTCCACATGCATGTGATTTAATTTCCCTGTGCTTCAGTTTCTTTTTTAATAATACTATCTCCGCAACAATACTATCACAGAGTTGTTTTAAGGAAGAAATAGGTTGACATACGCAAGGCACCTAGTGGCTTTCACTAGCTGTTAGCTATTTTCTTAGTCCAGCAGTAAAAGATCTAGAACTCCATTGCTCAGATGAAGCTGGATCTGAGGAAAGAAGATATTGGAGTTCTGTCTGTTTTAATTCCACACCTGTGGGCATCCTTCAACCCACCAGAAGCCCTGGAACTCCAAAGAACATGGTTAAAAAGGCACTGATTCGCCTAACACTTTTACCCACTGAGTGTGTAAATACAGATAAACGAGGGTCTGCACTTGTGAAGCTCATGCTGGGAAGTGGGGTAGAAACAGGACTGATAACTATGATGGAATAGAAGCGATGTAGTGATAGAGTTATGCACAGGGACAGTACTAAGGGATAATCATTCTAGGCTTGCAAAACAAAAATGGATGAGTAGGAAGTAGAAGGGCAAAGGGAAACAGACCTGTTGAGGGCAGGGCTTGGGCAAACATGTGGGATAGGGAACATCATGACAGCTTCCAGAAACTGCAACCAATTTCCTTTTCCCACTAAAGAATAAAGGGAAAAAAAGGATGTGAGATGAGATGGGGCTGGAAGTCAGGGGTAGGGACTGATGCAGGGGTAGGAAAGGGAAGGGGTTATGCAGATATACTGTATAAGAACATCTGTGGCTTTGTTTTGGTTTCTAGAACTACATATTTGAATTTGATGTTGAGCAGGCTTATATTTAAGGGAAAAAAGAGAAACAACCAATGTGTTTGCAAAGGCATTAAAACAGAACATCACCAAATGTATGTTTGTGTCTTTTAAAGTGATAAAAATGGGAAAATTCCCTGCAACGTTAGACCAGTGCAGAAGTGCTGAGAGTCAACAAAATGAAGACATTGACCAATGGCTCTGTGTGTGGCTGTGGTACAGATCCGCTTTGATAAATGGAGATTCAGCCATGAGGAGAGTCACCAGATACTGCAAAAGCCACCTTAGTTAGCAGCTCTTGTTTTCATTTCTATGGAAGAACAAATATTTCAAGTCAGATAAGGTGAAAATTCTGTAGAGCTTGAGAAAAGACAATTAATGGATGTGCTTAACTCCTGCCAGATGTAACAAATGACAGTTTAAGACACCTCCGCCCTGGGGTGTGCAGGTCTTTCCCCAGTGTGAGCAAGGGCTGAGAGCAGACGCAGAGAGCGGGGGCCTCTGTGGCTGTGACAAGGAGCACTGGCAGCTAAAGTCTATTTATTAGTGTCTCTACTCCTCCCCTGCTGTTATATTAATATAATGAATTGTTCACAGGTGCATCAAACGAGGTTTAGGTGATCACTGGGAGCTTTGTTACCCAAACAGGCCAAATTAGCAAGAGCAGATGCAGGCGGCAAAGAGTGGTCCCACAGCAGAAGTACAAAGCTTGAGTTAATGAAGGTCGGAGCTCGCATTCGGCCTCCATGGCCTTCTCAGCAGTGGGACTTGGCCCCTGTTTAGCTCCTGCTTGCCAAGAAGTGCTCTTTGTCTTCACTTTTGTGGAGATAGGACAGATGGGGCGAGTGTTTCACGGAATGGTCTTCTCGCCCACTCTCCATATAATGAGAGTAAGAACGATGGCGGCCATGGTTGGGCCTTGCTGCATGCTTGTGCAGGTTGTTGCCCAGCATGCAAAGGCTCCCAAACAAAGATGAGTGAGAACCAACATCCATCCTGTGTTACTCTTGCCAAGCAGTGCCTGGCATGGATTGCATCCCTGGAGAAAGGAACACCCCTTTATAAGTGACATGAAGGTACAGTCTACTCAATAAATATGGCTCTCCAGCCTTGCGCCTTTTGCTAATTCTCACAGAGGTGCCCTGTGAAATGCTGGTGGCCCCACAATATTCTCTCTCATCCACATAACCCTTAAGTAAGACTTACACAAGGCAGAACAAGGGTTTGATAGAAGGCTGAAGTAAAGTTCTCTCCCTCTGCTGACTTAAAATAAGCATGATTTTCTTCCTTCACCTCTAGCTCCAAGAAGAGAAATGATAAAGGAGGGGAAGGATATGTTGGCAGGGGAGCATGAAGAGCTCTGACTCAGTAGTCAAAAGATCTAAGCTTGGTCTTTGTTCTATGTGCAATAATTTGCTTTGGGTTCTCTCTCTCTTTATTTTTTTTCCCCAGGACTGAGGCCCGAACTCGGGGCCTTGGGCATGCTAGGCAAGTGCTCTGCCGCTGAGCTAAATCCCCAACCCCTGCTTTGGGTTCTGAAGCCAGCGATTGCCCAGAGTCTGTTTCCTCCTCTGTGAAATTAGAATTGTGCTAGATAGCTTATCTCCAAAGTCCCTTCTAGTTTATGCCCAGGAAGCCCAGAGGGCTTTTCCTTTAGTTTGATCTTTTTTCCTGTAAGAGACTATTAAGATTACATAAACTCCATATATTTTGGAGGATGATCAGGCAACACATAACCAAAATCATAAAATTGTTTATGCGTACCCTTAAGTACAATAATTACAATTCTGAAGAATATTCCAAGGAATTAATGAAGAAGAAGAGAAGAACTCTGAGTACAAAGTTATGATGTAAGACACTAAGACAAACTTCAAACACCTAAGTGCTACGGAACACAACTTATATTGTGTACACACACATACACATATACACTCACACGTATGTTGGGATGGTTTACTATTATAACATAGCAAATGTGATACCTATACATTGAGAAATGCTATGTTTTTGAAATAAAATTAAATGGAAAACATAGAGTTTAAAATTGCACTGAAACTGTAGCACTAGTATAAAAACTGAAGACTGTTGAAAAGAGAATGTAACATAAAACAGTTTATTTGGGTCACAGATTCACAACCAAAAATTGGAAAAGACTTATAATTTTTAAGTCACATCATTCTGACTATCAAAACCTTTGATTTAAAGACTTTCGTGAAAACTTTTTGACTAATACATTTCTCTTGTGGTTATAAAAAATAATGTTTTCATGTCTGTTTTAGAAATTCAAGAATGTCCAAAGAAGAAAAAAAAATTCTGATCTCACTACTTAGACAAAAGCTAATTTAAGATTTTAATTTTGGGGGGGCTTATACACTTTGATTTTGATTTGACATAGATCCTTATCTCTATATAAAACTTAATCCTGCTTCTTTGATTTTATATCATATTTTTATAACATTAACAATATAAAAATATGAAACATCACTTAACTCATCACGTAATCCCAATTTAGTATCTGTGAGATAATTAAATCGTTTCCAATATTTTGCTAAATATCCTCAACATGGTCTTCACCATATATAGACAATTGTACAGATTTTGTATTATTTGCTTATGATTGACTTCCAGAATAGGAGAGTTAATGCAATTTCGTTTAAACCAAACCTTACTTTCCATGAAATTTGAAGTTAGTAAGGGTTACTCTTCCAGAATTTTTTTTTCTCAAACAAGGGTACCTGGTGACATATATTTTTAGCTCCTGTACATCTTCCTATAAGCTTTACCCATTAAAAATATTTTAACAGGGCTACAGGGGTATGTCAGTAGTAAACAGGGTTTATTATGCATTAGGCCTGGAGTTTGATCCCCAGTGCTTGAGCACGCATGAACGCACACACAGACACACACACACACACACACACAAGCACACACCCACACGCGCGCGCACACACACACCAAGACAGTTTAGCTAGGCATAAAAATCTTGAGTTGCAACCTTTTATCCTGAAAACTTCATAGGCTTGTCTTCATTGTCTTCTGGCTTGAAGTATTGAAGAGAAGTCTGAGGCTAACCTCCATGTGCACACCTTGGAGGAAAACTGAAATTTTCTGTTTGGTTAGGGAACACTTAAAGTTTCTTAATTTATCCTTATAATTCAAAATTATTTTCTGGATTATTTAATGAATTTGTCTTAAAATAAGTAGAAATATGATTGTTTCTAGAATATTTTATAATAAATTTATATTTTTAAACATTAAAAATATTTCAATGGCCAACATTAAAGCTTGAAATGAGTCTTAAAATTGTTCGAAAACAATAACTCTAGAAAATATTCACGCCACATTGCTAACTGAAAAAGGAAAAGTACAAAAGAATATTTGTAAATATAATACTTGTGCTAAATATAAATACATACATATATTTATACATGAAATATCTTACTGTAAGGAAAATATACACACAGAGGCACAAACACCAAAATATCACAATTTATTAGTAATACAATTCGAACCAGCATTCCTTCCATGCCCTATTTTAGCTATGATTCTGTTGTTACTCATTGTACCTAAAATGCACCTGGCTTTTCTAATTCACAGACTCAAATTGATGTCATTTTGCTTTTTTTTCTCTCAGCAAAGTTGTCCTCAATTGTAACTTTCACTATGGCTTCTATTTCAATAGTTCTCATTGGCTCTGAAGGCAGTCCTATAAATCTTAGATTAGACTTTTTCCTCCTATCTCCTATATATCTTCCTTCTTTATTCTTTATCTCTTCTTTCTTCTTATTTTGAACATTTTTTGAGCTTTTTCTCCCTCTGGGGTTTTCCAGATCTTTTCTCTTCATCAAAAATCCAATTTTTTTTCACTGCCAGTTCTATTTCCAATGTACACCTTCATTTTACTGTCACATTTTTGGTTTACTTCCATCTTCCTTTCTTCTTGTGGCTTTTGCCTCAAATTTCACGGATGCTAAATAGATTCCCCAAATTATTTTTTCTAGAGTTTCTGCAACAGATAGTTTCCTGAAATCTTCTGAATACATAACCCCTTTCCTTTGGATTTTTTCCAAGTTTTGTCACTCTATTTTTTTTAAGTTTTTGTTAGTACTGGTTAAACCCACAGATGCTTTGCCACTGAGCTAACTCCCTAGTCCTTTTTTATTTCTTACTTTAGGACAGGATCCCCTTTTCTCTTATTCTGTAGCACTATTTTGTCCCCCGTGTTGGTTATATTTCCCCATGTACTCATCACCGCACAAAGGAAACTATTCAAACCTGGTGTTTGCCAACAAATATGATATGTGCTTTGCCTTTTGACCTCTATTTATGTCCACTAGTGTGCTGATCAAATTCTTTTAACAGACCTATGGCCAGATGGCAGATTGATACACAGAGTTCTTAGTGCATTTCTCGTATCTATCACACATTTGTTGAGTGCAGAACTGATACAGGCTTTTCCTCTTCTGCCTCCTTCCAAGGATCAGCTTAAGTGCACATGAACAGTAGCCCTCGTGTCTCCTTATTTCCTCCCCTGTCATCTCAGGGAATTCTACCATTTTACTTGCAGAAATCATTAATTCTGTAAGGATTCATGGTACTGCCATTAACATTTTGTTTTTCTTCCTGATTCCAATCTTATTAGTTTGTCTCTTTAATTCTGGGAGTTATATTTAGGAGAGGTTATAAGAGTGAATTCTGATATGGAAGGTTAGGATAATACTCTGGGTTCTATGTTCCTCTTTCAAAGGGGAATCCATTTGAAAGAGGGATGTCTCCCTAGTTTTCAAGTTGAAACCAATCTAACCTTAAGGAATCACAATGGAGATAGCTGAGAAGAGCTGAAGAAGCTTCTTCTTAGAACCAGAAGGGCATCACACAGATGCAGCTTTGACTATGTTTTCAAACATTTCAATGCTTGTAGTTAATGAGCAATTCTCAAATTGTCACTATTGTGATATTGGTTGTTGAAATATTTCATAAAATCTCTTCCCCATAATCTAAGAAGGAAGTCCTAACACTCATGAAATGATTAAGCAACAAAACTATAGAATCAGATTGTACAAGTTTAGGTTTTGATGCTGTTAATTCCAACTGTGTAACATTGGATAGCCAGATATATCTCAGTTTCCTCATCTATAGATTTTACTATCTCAAATCTATGAGAATGGATTATACACATCAAGCATACCATTTAACATTTGCACCAAAAAACTGACTACTCCATGAACTGACCCATATCTTCCTGTTCAGTCTCATCACTACTACGCCTTAGCAACTATGCCCATGTCAAACAACTAACTATTTACCTATCAAGTCCTCTGCACATGCCAGCCAATGGTCCCTAATTTTTAAATGTTTTTCCCTCCACTTGAAATCCCCATCTCTACATCTGGATTGTGATCCCTTTCATCTTTTAAGTCCCAAATCTGTGTCCTCTTCTTTCCCTAATTTTCTTTCCCTACTCAATGAAAATTTCCATGTTTCTCTTTGTGACCATTGCTATTCCTTTCACAAATATTTATTAAAGTACTTGCAATACACATTGAAATAATTTCATTATATTCTGCCTTTTCAACCAGACTGATCTCTCTTTGAAGACAGACATTTCTTGTCATTCAATGTGTAATTTCCAGGGTTCAGCTTAATTCCTGGCATATGATAGGCATACAATAAAGATCCATTTGGTGAATGAGAGAATGTATAGAAAATCATATTCCAGGGTCCTAAGCCACAAAAGCAACTTCCCTTCCTATATAGATAGCCATCTGTCATATTCAATGACTTGTCTTCTTGGTTTATGGAGTTACCTCATAAACAACTCCAAGATGGTCAGGTATTGGCTCTGCGACAATATGATAAAAAAAGAGTTGTCACATTCACTGTCAGTCATCTGAGGGTCTGAAGAACACAAGACTGGGTGTTGCAAACTCCACCCAAGTGCATCTTGCAGTAAGGCAAGTGGATCACAGGCATTCTGTCCTCCAGGCTGCAAGAAAGATTAGGCAGAGGGGGATGCTTGTGGGAAGACCTTGCAGGAGCTGCTTTAACAGGGAACCAAGAACTTGGAGAGTTAAAGAGATTATCTTCTTCCAAAGCACCATTTCCTAAACTAATCAGTAGGATTTTGTTTTTCTTCTTTTATGTATTTAGAGAAATAAAGAAGTCATGTCTACCGTAAGTAGCTATAACATTTTTATGAGATAAACTAAAAATACATACAATACCACATAATACACTTACATGTTAGGTTGTAATTAATGCAAATTATGCAAGATTCATATACAATGTGATTAGACTCCTCTAGCACATAATTTATGGTTGAATTAATAAAGAAGCTGATTAAATGAGAAAATTGATTTCTGTCATTATCCTTTTTTTGGCTATGTTTTTATTAAGTACATATCTGAGGACTCAAAAAATTGGATTACATAGTTGGAGTTGTGGTTCAGGGGTTTCTTCCAGCCTTTGACCTTCTTCTTACAGAGGTGCAGAGGTACAGAACAGATCAACAGAGGTACAGAAGTGTGGTATAACATCCGATAAGATGCTGTGGGACAAATTTCAGTGGCACTATGGGGATCTTGTACTTCCAAAATACAAACACATGGATGGTTCACCGACAAACCAGAATAGATTTATTTCCCACAGTTCATTGACCAGGAGTGTTTATTTGAGTCTTATTTAAAAGCATTTCAGCAGGTTTTCTCAGATACAAATACAGAAATGTTTGTGCAGTTAAACATTTTCCTTGCTTATAATTTGAGTGGTGGAACTGAACATAAACTTTGGAACAGAAAAATAATTGGAATGCTTTCTCATTTAGCAAAAGAAGACACCCTGTGAAATGTTGATAAATATTCACAGACATAACTTTCATCACCTAGACAATGAGAGTCTCTGATCCATGTCTGCATCTTCTTGGTCTCTCCCGTTTCTCTCTGTCCTCTTCCCATGTAATCAGCTCCTAAATTCTACCAGTTCATTTTGATGTTTGTTTCTTCCCTTCTCTTCCTTCCTGAATGCCTTTCTTTCTCACAGCCTCACTCCCTTCTTCTTTCCTTCTTTCTCCCTATTTCCCATTGTTATTGAGTTCCTGCTCTGAGCCAGTGACTGAAAACACAGTGGTGCATAGAACAGGAAACGTCTGTTCTCTACGCACAAGAAGCAAATTATAATGTCCTTTAACATTTATATTTTCCTCAGAAATGTAATGAACTGTTCACCTTATCCCAGGTATAGCACAACATATAAGTTAGTAAGAGTCCAAGAGAAACAGAGATGGGTACATTACTGTACCCTTTCTAACCATGGTAGGAGCTGGAGCTATCTGAACATGGATATTAACAAGTCAAATTAGCTAATTTAAGGGAGGATGTGGCTGCTGGGGTCCAGGAGGTGGGCAGGGCTGCCCTGAAGATTTAGCACCAGGACTTATAAGCTGTGTGACTTTAGCTATGTTGTTAACTTTTCTAAACTTCAGGTTCCTCATCTGTAAGGAAAGCATAGTGCTCACCCTGCAGTGTTGCTGAAAAGACTCTGGGGATGATGGGTGTGCTTGACTCATGGCTAACTCAAGATGAATTCCACTGGGACACACTTTTCTCTTCCTGTTCCTGAAGCTGACTCTTTCTGCATCAGGGATAAGTCTATTCAGGTTTCTCATTAACAATAACTTACTAATTGTTGTAACTGTTGTTAATAAATGTTATTGACAGTAACTGACTGTACTGGTTTAGGAGCTGCCAACTCCATATTGTGGCCTAGATTAATTGAATTAAGGATTTCATGGGAATAGCATTCAAAAAGAAATACTCAGAAAACTCTTTGTTGAAATGGTCATCACTCTCTGTTTAGTAAACACAGTGCCCTGCATTTGGAAGTCTGGTTCAATGACAGAATTAAAATCTTTGCATTTAGAAAAGGGAAGCCTTGGGAGATGAAGATTGGGTAGAGGGAGGGAGAGGGTGACTTCAGTGAAATGCTTGCATCCTTGGAGCAACCATGCCATGCCAGAACATGGGTTTTGGAGACAGACAGATCAGTGTTTGAATCTGGTTGGTGGTTGCCAAGCTGGGTAGTGCAGGAGGTATCATTTCATTTGTTGAATTAATAACAACTATGGCCCTGGGTGGATGTGAGAATTGCAGAGAACAGGCTTTTGTCTGCTCTATGTTTGCAATCCTTAAATTCAGTGGCCGAATTTCTTCTTGTTTCCCAATGTGGTACAACCCCCAAGTCACCAACCTCAGAGTCTCAGATGTTTCAACTCACTGTTAGGTGAGTCATTTGTAGGAGTAATTATCTGTATTTTTTAGAAGCTAGAAAACCTTTTTATAAGCTAGGCTGAGGGCCAAATATTAAAATTTTTGCACTGGTTAACAGATGAGAAAAGGATACTTGGTCAAGTCAAGACACTCCTGGCATTCCCTCAACTCCCACTAGGACATCTTCTTTTTTCTACTCTGGAACATACGGTTAAAAGGATGCAGACTCTGGAGCTGGACTGAGTAAATTTCTGTCTGTACTTCTTTTGCCCTGCATGAACTTGACCTACTGAATTGCTCTCTCTCTGCATCCCAATTTCCTCATCTATAAAATGGGAATAATAATATTATGGAGTACTCAAAGCATAGGTACATTTACAGTATTTAGAATAGAGTTCATCATATAGCCAGGGCTCTGTGAATATTAGGATTCTTGTTTTCCATGGGCACTGTGGTATAGCAGGTACACAGGATGTGAAGCCCACAGTGTCTGGAAATGCTACATACATGCCATATAGCCTTGACTGTGATTATATATATATATATACATATATATATATATATATATATTCTCTAAGTCTCCAGTTTCTCCTATGAAAAATGGAGATGATAACTGCTACTCCACCTGCTAGAAAAGTCATGTCCTGGTAATTAGAAGTGGCTGCAAGCTGTCACTTAAAACCAGTAAGAAAAGTTGCAGTCCGAGGGTCCAACTCTAAGCCTATACATGTCAGATCAAATCAGAGCTATGCAAAATCACCTTAACATAACAGGGACTGCTTCCCAAACCAGCAACACATGACTGTGTATGAATGAAGATGGAGAAAGGTGTTCTTACCCAAAGCAGTGGAGGCAGCAAAGAAAGATCGTGGAAAGAGAAACAAGGGTTCATGTCTGTGGTGTCCATGCAAGCACTAAGCACAAGGGGAGGGAACCAAGCTTGAGGACCAATTCCACTCCCACCCACACCACCACCTCGGTCCAGTCCTGGAGCAACTGTGTCCCTGGAGGGAAAAATGGGATGTTCAGGTGTATTCTCCATTCACTAGCTGGGTGACTTGGGGAAAGTTATTTCTTCTTTTGGAGGCTCAGCTGTCTTATCTTAAAACCTTTTGGTAATGTGACCATCCTGGAACAAAAGGTCCTGGTCATGCTGGTTTAACCAGTATCAGTGACTGACAGTTCCATTTCTCATCCTAAATCTGAAAATGGAATTCCATTTTTTATATTTATCAACTGCTCATGAGGTTTGTTATTGTAAGTCAATAGTCTAAGTCTGCTCCCTTCTTAGATAGGACAAGACGTATTTTTGGCTCTATGTTTTGGGGTCAGGTATTAGCTTAGGATGATTTATCCAAGGTAAGTACTACTGCAGGAGGCCTGTCCAACAGCAGGTCAGTCTCTGTTCAGATGGTGTCCTGGGAAAATGTGCTCTCTTTCAAATTTCTGCAGGTGGATCTGAGGGTCACCTGCAGTAACAAGTGGAAAAGGGTTTCATAAGTTATAAAGTGCTTTGTGTATATCAAGTAGGGGTGACTGTGATGGGACATCACAGGATGCAGGTAGGAGCCTCAGCCTCAGGATGCAAAATGGACCAAGTATCTGATAGGAAGGAAAGAGACAGTGAGAGCATGGGAAGAGTTCCTGCCGACAGTTCCATCCCCCACAAGGATTTCCCCCCCAAAAAAGAGGAAAAAAAACCCCTCATTTTTAATATCAAATCCTCCCTGCTGTTTCTGTGAAGACCTGAAAACAGCAGGTAACAATATGTAAGTGACTTTGAATTAAGACTGAACTCTGTGTCCTTCGCTTCTCCCACAAATGTGGAATGATTTTCTAAGAATTTAATTATCTAAGAACACAGCATCAAAGCTGTTAGACCCTTGTTAGTGTTAATTCAAACTTAATGTGCATGAGATTTAGAGATCTTGGATACTAGGAAAATGATTTCAATTTAAATAGCTCTCTTTGTCCTACACATCACAAAACATCCTTTAACATAGGTAATTTTTAAAAATAGAATACTATAACCCAGGTCTCTCCCACTGAAAGGGCGGCTTGCTTTGGAGAAATTGGATGCTCTGTAAATCAGCAGGATGTAGCCGAAAGAACAAACATGGGCTTCACTGCCTAAGAAACCTAAGTTTAAATCGGGGTTTCACCTTTTCCACATGTGTGGGCAGAAGCTTAACTTCTTTGAAATGCAGTAAATTAACCTCTCAGCAAGGACTCACTGATGGCAAGAGGGCAGAGGCACACTGGGAGAGGTACCAAGACAATAGGAATGCAGGAAGCTGGTGGTCCCTGTGGAGTCTGGGGCCTCCAATCTGGCTGACCCATCCCAAGCAAAGAGGAGACATGTAAATGGGGACATAAGGATTTAGTAAGCCCACTGGGTTTCATTCCTACAAATACATCACAGCTAATGTGATACAAGAAACAGCCCTTCTTGGAAAGCATAACTGTTTAGAAAGCACAATGGTGTTTTAAATGAAACACACCTGCCATGCATGTGGACTGTGGCATGGTTGGGTAACACAGACCAACCAGTCCTACTGAAGCACATTTAGTTCAAAAGTGCCAAATGAACTGCACAACACAGGAAATCTTTTGAAGGATATGAAGGAATGATCTATTCTTCTAATCTGAAAGCAGGGTTTTAAGTAAGTTGATGTTCACTGTTTCAAAAGTTTGAGATTAGAACATTCGTAATTGAACTAACAAAGCTTTATATTGTTTATAATTCATTTTAAATAAACCCAAAGCTGGCTTGTTCCATTCATGGTTGAGGATATTTTTAGATACCCACCATGGTGCACTGTGACTCTGCCCTTATTGACACCTTTATTTGTGGAGCCAGTGTTCAGTATGATCTTCCTCACTGGTCTGGAATTTGTAAGGCAGAATTATTACCCCTTCTTATAAATAAACAATTTAAGTGTCTCTTTAAGAAATTAGGTACCACTGGACTTGGTGTCACATGCCTATAATCTCAGCGGCTCCGGAGGCTGCGGCAGGAGGATCCCAAGTTCAAAACCAGCCTCAGCAACTTAGTGAGGTCCTAAGCAACTTAGCAAGACCCTGTCTCAAAATAAAAAATAAAAAGGGCTGGGAATATGGCTCAGTGGTTAAGCACTCCTGGGTTCAGCCCCTGGTACTCTCCCCCCAAAAAAAGATGAGGTGCCTTGTTCAGAGCTATGCAGTAAAGTAGGAGAGAATGAAGGAATAGAACAGACCAAATTATATGTATTGGCATTTATTCAATATCAGTGAAGCCTAAAAATAAATGGAAATATTCTGCTATTTGAAGACAAGGATAATGTGTCGGTCAACACTTTCTTTGTTGCCTACCAGAATAGGTGCTCAGTAAATATTTATTGAATTATTAAACCACCAAAGGAGACTTATGATGATTTGTTCAATATAATAATATAATAGTCAAATGTCACTAATTATAGATTGGATTATTTTGCACCTGTCCACATGACTGGCACAGCCAGTGCTATTTTCACAGACTATTGGGTTATTGGGCAATTTAGGATTTGTCAGAATTCCTGGTTAAAATACTTAATGGATTGTCACTGGGATTACACAGGAAGGGTGGCTTCAAACCTCTGTGTTAACATTTTGACAGAAATAATAATAAATATAGTGGTGATGGGGGTCCTTTGCAATTATGATTTTAGGGAAAGGTCATACGAACTTTTAAAAACTGTATTCTTTATTTTTTTTCTTACTAGTTTATGCCTCATCTCATTCCAGAGCGTTTTGAAGAAGCAACTTGAGTTATGTATGGGTTATTCAGTAGAGTTGCTTCACTCAGAGAACATGTAAGACATTTCTTAAAATGTTGATCAAATCTTACCACTTCTCCATGAAGAATCCTTCAGGGATTCCTCTGTCCACAACCTGGCTAGCATATGGAGACTCTCAATGAGAAATCCCACTGCAGGGTGGGCAAGGGCTTGCCTGGAGGGTCCAAATGACACACTGCAGAGACTCCAAGTTACACTACAGGCACTGGGGAACCACTGAGCAATTTTAAGTACAGCACAGTATAAGCAGTTTTGGGTTTCACATTCTGTAACTATCATACAGCATCTTTCTCCAGGAATCTGGTTCTTTATTGACCTCTCTGAAAATAAAAACCCGCAGAAGGAGAAATTTTCTTCTAAAAACTAATGTCTGCATCGAGGCAGTAACAGAATGCAAAGGGGACCTCAAATAAAGGTGCAATGGTTATATCTCCATGGAGCAATAACCATAGTGTTACCCAGAGAGCAAGCCATATTCACAAGGATATCTCTTTTTGGAATTTCTTTGAGAATGTTAACAGGATGACCAGTGTCTCTGGAAAGGATTAAGTAGGAGAGATCTTTGAATGACAAAGAAGTCCAGTGGGCCAGTGGCTGTGGGATGACCTTTGTCCTAACAGATTCACAAGGCTTCTTCTCTTGAACCTTGTAGATCACTCTCCTACCCCAAATGCCTCTCTCTGAGGAGGGGGCTCTTAAAGTGCTTAGTAGCTATCTCTGTTATGATGTTCAAGACACTGTTCTACAAAACTGCCTGTCTTTCTCTCCTATTGTTCTCTACAGGACTTTGGAATAGAGCTAGTCTTCCTCCCTCTACCACCTGTGCTTAGTACAGGGAGCCATTCACATGGAATTCCAGTCACAGGGAAAGGTTTGGGATTAATGAACATATAAATATTAAAAATGTGCACTCTCAATAAATTCTATACATCTAAATTAAAAACTAATGCTGGGGGCTGGAGCAGAGGCTTGGTGGTTACAGTGCTTGCCTGGCAGGCACAAGTACACAGGTTCAAACCCCAGCATCCACATACACAACTAAGTGTCAGAGCAATGAAAGCCATGTGAAAAACTCAATAAAAATTGAGATTCTCTTTCCCTCTCTCTCTGTGTCACTTTCCTTCTCTCTTTAAAAAATGTGCACTCTGAAAATGGAACCAAACATAGTTACTCAGAGCAATAAATACTAGGGGAAAGTTTGAAGACTGTAGCCCCAAGGGTCCTTAAGGGTACAATGGTTAGTTCTCCACAGGTATGGGGGAATTCAAGATGGAGCTGCAGCTAAGAACCTGAGAAAATGACCTTCTGGATTCCCCCTCAGCTTCAAGTGGATTCTCCAGATTTAATCACATTTAATAACAACAAAGGACATAATGTGCTCTATTCTAACAATCACCATAAAGTTCTTTTTATAGATTGGTATTAACTAACATAGGTCAGTGGTACATCTAGACTGAAAATGGGACTAATGAGGACACAATACAAAAAAAAAAAAGAACATGAATTTTGTAACTAGGTGATAAAGGTTAGAATTAATATTTCTTAAATTCATGCCAGAATGGCTGGATAGATAAATGGATGAGCAACAGCATAAAAATATACTTGTGAAATAAATAAGAAGAATCCAACTCCCAGAACTATGTTATTCATTTCTCTGCAGAGAAGGAAGAAAAAAATAAACATTGGCTCAAGACACTCCTTTTGTATTAACAGAAATGGTGCCATCTTTTTGACCATGCACTATGTAATATGCATTAAACTAAACCATAATTATTAGAGACTTCTCAAGTGGAGTTATCCCTAAGTCAGAAATTAAATGGGAAAGGTCTTAGTTCTGGAGTGAATTAGTTTATTTTATGCATTTTAATATATTTTGGGATACATTCTTAAATGAAGAGATAATACCTGATAAGCTGCTTAAATATTTGAATACTAGAAATGAAATCATAATTAAATCAAGTAAAATGTAATCGCAAATGTCTATCTGATGTTGATATTCCCTTTTGGATTCCTTGGAATTTGAATGGATAAATTTTTTTATCTTAACAGTTCTTGGGATTTGGCTCAATATTTATTTCATTATCAGTGCAGACCTACACATACTAACTAGTTTAATAACAATGAAGGGCTGGTGTCTTTGACTATAGATAGCAGCAACATACTACATGATTTTAATTAGAATGATGTGATTGTTTTTAGAGAAGGTATTGTAGTAGATGCTGATATGAGAATTATATAAATAAATGCAACTTCTCTCGACCCGAACTTGCTTTGTGACCTTGGGTTAGTCAGATAATCTTTCTCAATTCAACTATTCTCATTTATAAAGGAAGGAATTTGCCTAGTTTAATCTTTAAGTTTCCTTTGCTGACATAAGTTCTAAAAATGTCTTAGGCCTTGATTTTATAAAAATGAGTTCCAATTTCTATACAAGTTAATAAATAAATTGAACATTCACTTGTTTCAATTCACTGTGGCAAATTCTGGTACATAATGATGAAAGTGTATGAATTTTCTTCAATAAATGCTCATTCATTCATTCATCTGGCCATAAAATTGCTGACCAGTCCTAGGAATATAAAGGTGTTAGAATGTATTAATTTCTTAGGGTTGCTGTAACAATTACCACAAAATTGTTGACTTAAAAGAGCAGATTCACCAGTAGTTCTGCAGGACAGAATTCCCAAATCAAGGTGTTGGCACCTCTTTGCTCCTACTGAGAGCTCTGGGAGAGGATTCATTTCTTGCTGCTTCCTGTTTCTGGTGACTGCAGCTGTTCCTTGGCTTGTGGCCACAGCACTCCATCTCTCTCTCTGTGGCCACATTGCCTCCTCTTCTGTGTGACTCCTCTGTGTGTATGTTTTTGAGGACATTCATAATTGGACTAAGAGCCTACTTGAAAAATCCAACATGACCTCCTCATACTCACAGTCTTTCTCCAAACAAGGGAACATCCACCCCCAGATTCCAGGAATTAAGACATTGACATTCTGAGTCACCACTGTTCAAACCACAACAGTGGTCAAACATCAGAAAATCAACAAGCAAACAAAATCATTCTTTTGCTCTTGTAGAGCTTATAGTCTACTGAAGGAACTAAACATTAAGCAAATACGTAATTATAAAATATAACTATATCTTATATGTGGTTATCAATATGTAGATATAAAGAATGATTAGGTTCATCAAGGCAAATTTCAAGATACTTTGAAAGATTTTAACAAAGGGTGAAGAGCGGTCAGACCTCTCTGAACAAGTGACATTTCAGTTAATCATCAGTACAAATGTGGGAGTTGGGGCTTTGGGAGAAGCTGTTAGAGAGGTGGGTGAGGCCATACCAAGCAAACAGAACATGACTTGCCAAGACCTTGAGGTGGAGACTTGCAGAAGTGACTGAAGGCTGTTGTGGCCAGACTATACAGAGCAGGGGAGAGTAGCCTACATTGATGCTGGGTCAGATCATGGAGGACTTTGAAATTCAGCCTTTTTCCATGATTCTGGAAACATCTGTGTAATGAGAAATCTATTGATGCATTTTAAACACAGCATCATCAGGATCTGAATTACGTGTTATTTTTATATTAAGAGAGAGAGGGATAGTGAGAGAGAGAGAGAGAGAGAGAAAGAGAGAATCAATTTTATTTAGTTTTCATGAGGCTTTCATTACTCCGACACTTCATTGTGTACTTGGTACTAGAGTTCAAACCAGTGTCCTCACATATGCCAGGCAAGCACCATAACCATTGAGCCACCACTCCAGCCCCCTGAATTATATTTTTAAATATTATTGTGGCTAATGCTTCGATCATGTATTATGCAGAAGCAAGAGTTAAACAGGGTAAAAAGTGCTAGGGAATAGGCGGCTATGGATTGGTATTTGGTGATGCCAAGAGAGACGATGGAAGTGAACAAGGTAGAATTGGCAAGGCTTGGGAAAGGACTGGCTAGAGGAAGTGAGCTGGGGGGAAGCTTTGGGGGTGTTTTCTAATCTGTTGAAGGGACAAACATGAAGCAAATGACCATCACAGGGAGCTCCATGGATGATGAAGTAACAGAGATGAGAGAGAAGTGGTAGTGCCTGCAATAGAATGGGGGTAGAGCTGGTGGAGCGTCAAGGAAGCTGCACTTGAATTTTACTTCCAAGAATTAGGTAGGTTAAACAGCAGGAAAATGCATATCACATGGAGGGGAAAGCTCAAGGGAAACCACCAGATATATGAAAGAACATAGCATGTTCAGGAAGCAAGAAGGATCCCTTGAAAAGAAACACAAATACTCGTGTTCTCAATAGCATCTCTTTAATGGTCCCATTTTTCATGGTCCATATCTCAATCCTTCCTATGAACTGAGCATTCTTACTACAAACACTTTTTTTAACAGAATGTGACCATCCTAATCAGGCCACACAACCAGACTCAGATCCCTAAACTTCATGAACATTATAATTAAGTAGATTCATATATGGAAGACTCCCAGTGATGAAGTGTCTTTTTTTTTTTTTTTAAGAACTTGGAAGGAATCATTCATTAACTTTTTTTTTTACCTTTTTGGAAATGGGATGACATACCCATTTACATACCCCTTAGAAACTTTTTGCCTTGCATTGCAAATGAATACCACATATTTCAAGCTCCCCTGTTCTCAGGATTCATAGGTAGTTGTAGCTGGGTCAGAGAGTGCTGCCACAGGTAATGGGGAAAGAAGCAGGATGTATCTGAAGTAAGGGCAGCTTGGTTATATTATAGAGGCTTACTACTATAAATAGTTGGCCCTGTCCTTCAGTTTCTCAAAATCTTTTAATAGATTCCAATCACCTGAAGTAGCAGTTTCCAAAACAGTTCCCATTGGTATATATGCTGTAATCGTCATAGGGCATCACTCCTCCATGGGTAGGCCAGGGTCACTGGTGCTTCTGGGCACACCTGCGGTACCCTGCCCTTTTCCTCACTTGTGTAAACATGAGTATGCAAGAACATGGAAGTAGAGTTTTTTAGGAATGACCTTGAATCTGATTTGCTATAATACTCCACCCAAGTAAATGTGTGCAAACTCTCACAATTTTGTAATCAGTTACTATATATTGGTTATAGAAGCATATTCAAATAATAGAATAAATATGAATGTTTTAATGCTTACCTGGCAGGACCAACATCATTATTTTAGGAAGTTTGAGCACCGTGCTTGACAGCAGTGTTGCTAAAGCTTTACTCTGGAAAATGTATGCTTATTATCCCCAGAGTCATGTTTATAAAGACAGGTAAGTGAATCAGAGAGAAATTCATGTCTAAACTAATGATTAGTACCTCTGTTCCTGACAGTCACGGATTTACTAAGCTACCATGTACCAAGTACTATGGCAAACTTCTAAAATGTTATTTTATTTAATAATTATAATAGACACAGAAGTTATCTAGTATTATTTCCACTGTAGTCATTACTATTCCTATTGTGTCAGATAAATGAAGCTGAGAGTTAAAAAAAAATACTCACCAAATTCATGTATCTGCAGAAATGATGCTGTAGTATCACATTATATACTCTTAATTGTTATTCACATTTTATTCTGTATTTACAAACATACAATAATACTGCTCTCTGGGATGCATATAGTAGAGACTCCACTTCTGATTACCCTTGAGATACCCCTTGGAGAGTAGCAGTATCTAATAGAACCATCTGACCACGTCTTATCTCCCTAAGGCATAGGAAGACAGACAAGAGCTTTAATAACATTCCCTAAGCCATTCCTCTCCCTCCCTCCCTTCCTTCTCTCCTTCCTCATTCTGTCATCCACTTTTCCTGTCTTTCTTCACCAACTCGGATTGGACTGTGGTCTAGGAATTCCTAATTGGAAGGAGCTTCCATTTCTTTGTAAGGTGCTCCTCATGTGCTTTCGGTTGATGATTGCTCAGTGGGGCAATTATAGCCACATGGGCTGACTCACAGGGCACATGTGTGCAGTGGCAAACGTTGTATGCAGTTCCTTCTCTCTGCAGTTTATAAGGAGCTTAACATCTATTCTAATAGACTGCAATCTTAGTAGGGGATCAGGCATGTAGAAAATGGCTCCAAAACACGGTAGGGATCAAGATGATAGGTAGGTACAATGCAAAAAACTAAAGGAGCAGAGGAGGTTTCTTTTATATTCAATTTTGCAGATTGGGAAGGTTTTTAACAAATAGGAATAGCAAAGATAATCCTGGAGGAGGACACAGCATGAGCAGAAGAATGAAGGCGAACAAGTAGAAGGTGTGTTTAGGAAAGATTGCATTATCTGGCGGGGTATATGAGGGCTTACAGGAGGGAACTGCTGAAGATGATTATAAGATGAAGTAGGGAAACAGAGGAATGAGCTAATTTTTCTTCCATTGGAGGAAACTGCTGATCTCCATGAGATTTCAACCCTGTGTTTGTTGAAAGGCACTCACTTCCACCTTTACTTGATCATCATGGTCACTGTTATCGTAATCACCATTGGTAAGCCTTATGTTTGTGCAGCCTTTGACAACCTTTCATTTGACTTCATTACATCTTAAAGCCTCTTTATCCAGTCAATAGTGTGCTTTTGGCAGAAAGTAGAAAATTTACTATTAATGCAGGTTTGAATGATAAAAGGCTCAGATTATTGTTAAGGTACTGCTGGCTTTAGACAAGGACTCAGAGATGCCGTAGGGACATTATTTCTTTCCATCTCTGTGCGCCAACTTTATCCTAATCCTATAGTCTTCAGGATGCGAAACAGGTGTGTTCTGGGCTATTACATTATTCCTCATTCATTTTCCAAAAGCAGGAAAAATTTGCCTCAGTGTTTTGAGTCAATCTGATGGGACAAAGTTGAATTCTCTGCCAATCCCTACATTAATCACTTTGACCAAGAAGTTGGAAAGTGTTGAGTGACTCCAACTGGAGCTGAAAGTTGAGTCAGCCTTTGAAAAATTGCGTCCTTCTCCAAATAGGAATGGAGATTTTTTTTTTTTTTTGGAAGGAGGAAATGGGCCAGGCATGAGTGGGATACTGCTCAGTAAAAAGAGAATCGATGAGTATTCGTTGTAGATAGCATTACTTTTATTTCCATTTTACAGCTGAGAAAATGGAAGTTCATAGCACTGTCAGTTGCACAAAGATGAAACAGTTTCCTTTCTCTAAGATCATTTACGTCAAGGGAAAGAATTAGCTACACGTTATCGCAGGAGTCGAGAAAACGAAAGGATGTGACTATCCCCACCTGGATAAACAGCACACACAGTGTCACAGACTGGAACCCTAAGGAAGTTATTTAATTTCTGTTTTTTTCCGCAGAGGCAAAAAGAGATAATGACAGGACTTACTTCATGGAATGGTCGTGAGGATTAAATGAAACATTTATGGGTGACCAAATATCTTTCCATTCATTATGTGTTCAATTCTCATAACATCCAGGGAGGTAGCTGAGGGCAACCCAGCTAAGAGAGGAAACTCTAAGGCCAAGGAAGGTTATTAGCCATAGAAAACACAAAACCAAAATCTCATGATTCTAAGACTTGCCCACTCCCTTCCACTGCCCTGAACTCTTAATGAGATCTCCAGCTCTCTGTATTGATTCCTTGCAGTTAATAGGATCTACACTGAGGGAACTACACATGCAAATTATTATTAGCATGAAAATGGGTAATTATTATTTTTTTACATTTGCATCATCACAGTTGATCTTTGTGTTAGACATTCTTCAGCAATGAATGACTGAACTAAAGGGCTTGCGGTTCATTCAGAGGGTCATTAATTCTAAATAAGAAATTCATTTCCTGTCACTCACGTTGCTTAAACAATGCAAAGAGGAGGGTGACTGCAGAACAATCTGAAGGGCTGGGATGGAAGCTGAAAATCACCTAGCCCAACCTTTCAATTTAGATGAGGGAAATGAGGACCAGAATGGGGAAGGTCACACAATTCATTAGTGGCAGAGCTGGGATTAGAACTCCTTTTCTTTACTTTCTTTACTGCCAAAGTCTTGTCACTAAACTGTGAATGCTGATAATTTGACTCCTTTTTGCTTAGGACTCTGATTGTTCAGAATATATTGAGGGCACAGGACAGAGAAACACTTAATGTGAGAAAGGTCCCCAAATGAAAATATATTAAGACTCTTTTTCAAATTCCCCTGTGTTATGTTAATTTATCTTGATTTTTTTTTCTGCAATGCACACTGGGGTGGGGGCTGGGGATAGATGTCTGTCTATATTGAATGGTCTCAATTGAGTCCTTCCCATGTAAAGGTACAAACTAGAAACATTTTACATTAAAACAGAGCAAATTGCTTATGGTAACCATTGCATAATGAAGAAACACAATGAAGAATTACAGTTCAAATTACTTATCAGGTCTCTTCCATTTTCTAAGTTTTTAAAGTAGAAAATTGCACAGTATAATTACAGTAAGTTAATTTGCATTCATATTACAATTCAATGAGCAATTACATTCTTTTTTACTTTAAAAAATATTTTATAAAGTGTGATTTGCATCAGTATGTTTCGAGGAAAGAGTGGTGACTTTTTCCTTGTGATGATGTCATTCGAATTCTACAGTGCAGCATCTACCATTCACTATAAGGTTGTGGCCTCTTCAGGCTTTATTTTTTGGGAGAAGAGAAGCCACTTGAAGTGTGACTGTGGTTTCAGAGCTTCTGAACAAGAACTTTCCAAAGAATTGTAGAATATCAGTATTTGGACAGAAAACCTGAAGATTTTATTGCTCCAGACGCCTTCTCCCATTCACTTAGCCCTCTGAAACTTGAATTTCTCTATGGAATTCCTGTTGAGTCTATCATCCTGAGCCAGGACATTCGGTGCCTTCTGGTGACATCCTCTTCGTCACTGGACCATGTTTCGTTTAAATAGAGTGTGTGTCCATTTCTATCCAACCACTCCTGCAGTAATGTAATTTAAAGGACAATTCTTGCATATCTATTTCTGTCGCAGTACCATGCATGGAAGTGCATTCTTTTTATATTGGGAATATAATTTTCCCCCACAGACTTGCCCTTATAGTACAGATATCTGGGTTGGGCCATAATAGAGTGGGGCACACAATAATTTTTGGTACCAGTTGGCTGCTCCATTTCTCTATGCCTGCTCTTTGTAGTCATCTTAAAAGTGAAATAAAAATAGACATATATTGAAGTGCAGATATTAAGAGTAGTTTGATTGCTTCTGATAAATGTGTTTGCCTATATAACCAATGCTACATTAAAGATATAATATATTATGTTATCCCAGAAATTTCTTGTATCCCTCTCCAGGCAATCCTTCTTCTCTGAGGCAACTAGTATTCTAATTTTTCTTGTTGTAGATTTATTTTGCTTACTGTAGATTTTCATATAGATGGAATCATAATAATGTCCTCTCTTGGGTCTGGCGTCTCTTCTTTTTACTCAACATGTTTTAAAGATTTCTCCATATTGCTACCTATGTCAGCAAAGTATTTTATTCTTGTTAGTAGTATTTTACTGTATGAATATTTTACAATTTATTTGGCCATTCTACTGTGCATAAGCATTTGGATTGTTTCCAGTTTGACCTATTATGAAAAACACTGCTATAAACTTTGAAATGTGTGTGCATTTTTTATTTCTCTTGGGTAAATACCTAGGAGAAATAAATACCTAAATACCTGCAAGTACTCTTGAAGTGAGTACGTGTGTAACCTGATAAGAAAGTGCCAGGTAATTTTTCAAAAGGGAAAAGTGTTTTACACTTTGACCAACAATATATGAGAGCTCCACAGCCTTGCCAATTATTTAACATTGTCAGAATGTTAAACTGTAGCCACTCCCGTGGGTCTGAAGTGGTATCATTATGCTTTTGTTTGTATATTCCTCTTGATAGATGGTACTGAACACCTTTCATGTGCTATTTTCTTTTGTAATATGTCTGTTAAGGTCTTCTATCCATTTTAATTAGGTTGTTTGTCTTTTTGTTACTAATTAGTAAGATATTTTATGGATTTAAGACTTTTGTCAGAGACATGTATTGTGACTATTTTCTTCAAAATTTTTAGTTTGTCATTTAATTTTTTTAATGTTGTATTTTTAAACTTCTTAATTGGTGCATTATAGTTGTATATAATATTGGGGTTCATTTTGGCATAATTATGTATGCATGGAATATAATTTGCTCCAATTCATCCCCAATACTGCTCATTTCCCTTCCCTCTTTCTCCCTGTTCTGTTTCTCTACTATACTGATCTTTCTTCTATTTATTTATTTATTAATGTTGTTTTTTGATCAGCAGAAGTTTTAAATTTTGATTAAATCCAATTTTATGGTCAGTGGATTTTGTGTACTCTAAGAAATCCGAGCATACCTCCAAATCATGAATATACTGTCCAAGGCTGTCCTCTAACTTGTAAAATAGCTAAGATGATAACATTTTAGCCATTACTTTTTGCTCTACACATGGTGTAAAGAATAGGTTCAGATTTGCATTTCTGTTTGTCCATTTATTGCGGTAGCATGTTTTAAAGTCTTTCCTTTCCTCTAGACCTACATTGGCACCTATGGGGAAAAAATCAAGTGACTGAACAGTTGTTCAACTACTCTGGGTTCTTCATCTATTCCATTGATTAATTTATCTATTTTTATTGTCTGTGTTATACTATCTTGATTACTATAGCTTAGAGTAAGTTTGAAGTCAGAGTAATATAAACCCTCAAACTTGACTCTTCGTTCTCAGGATTGTTGTGGTGATTCTGTATCACTTTGCATTCCCATATACATGTTAGAATTAGCTTGTCAATTTCTTGACAAAATTTTCTGGGATATTTATTGTAATTGTGCTAAATTTACATTTCATTTTGAGGAGAATTGACATTTTATCCATATTAGGTATTTCAAATCATGAACATGTGAGTACCTTTTAGTTGGATCTGTTTTACTTGTTTTCATCAAAGTTTTGTTAAGTTTTGGTAAAGAAACCTTGCATAACTTGTATTTAATTTTTTCCTATTTTGTGCTGGACTACTGTAAATAATTGTTTAAATTTCATTTTTCAGCACTATGACCAGCTGTGTAATTTCAGGTATAATATTGAACCTCTCTGAATTTGTGCCCAACCTGTAGAATGTGAGTTCTTGTTCTTCTTAGAACAAAGCCAAGTATAATAGATATAAAATTATAACAAATACCCTTCTAAGGTTCTCTTAGTATTACATTAGATAATATGTAGGAACTGAATAATATAATACTTAGCATATTAGATAGAATTATTTTGATTGAAAGTGAAAAAAATCAAACAACTCAGATTGCCTTAAGTAACACAAGGAACGTGTTTGCTCATCTAAAAGAAAAATGTAAGGGAAGAGAATCATTTGCTTTGGTCAATACTAAAAACAAATCCTTCAACAATGTCCTCATAAATGTCTATTTTCCCATCTCTTCCTTCTCTTTTCTTCTCTGTCATCTTTACTCTTTGAAGGCTTCTTTAATCTATAAGGCTTAATAGCTTTCCAGATTCTAGTCCCATAGCAAGAAGAATGCAATTTCCTGAGGTGCTCTATCAAAAGTTCACAGTTCATCACAGTTCATGGAGATCATCCATTTGATCATCTCCAAATTGTGGCCAAGAAATACGTTACACTGAGTCACCTGCCCATCCCTGCCAGAGTAAATGTTAAAAATCATATTGGGCAGGGAAATGGTTCATTAGTGAAATCTAGGTGTCGTTTCAGAAGAAGGAAGAATGGTCCCAGAGAGGAAAACATGGCAAATCTGTCTACCTTTAAAAAACATGTGGCAGCTGCATCACATGCTATGCTGGCTCCTCTTAGCTTCTGATAGTCCACAGCCATCTGCAGCTCAGTCATTTTCTGATATCTTTCAGTCTACTCCTATTTTCAACCACTAGCATCACCTTAGGCTCTACTTTATGAATGAAAAAATGAGGGGTTTGTATTGGAATGTAAGAGTCCTTTGACAATCACTTAAACTCTCCACTTTGTTTCTACTTTTCATTTAGCAAGAAAGAGTAGACTGGAGACATAAATATGATTCTCAGTGTTGCTGCTCTTTCCCACCTCCTCCTTAGAAAAATAAAAGGAATGCTATTTATAGCTACTGTAAACCAAACTCTATTTCAATTCTACTGCCACAGGATCCTTCCAAGAGTCAAGCAAGGCCAGTATCACAAAATAAGGGATCTTCTGTGTTCATGAAGCCCAACAGAAATATTTTTTCATTGCCTTTTTGATCTCACAAGAGAAATATCAACTGGATATTTTACTTGTGTCCAAGACATATATGAAAAGTGAAATGTTGTTAATGTAAGTTTGCAATATATCTGTTTCTTCTTTTTTTTTAAAGTAGATTCCTTTACATTCACACTAAATCCCAAAGTCCTAACAATGGCAAACAAGACCTTTCATAATTTGTTCGTGCTTGCTGCTCTGGAATTAATTATAGCTACCTTGATCTCTTCTCACCCTCTTTTCTCTATTTCTCCCCCACATCTCACCTTTCTGGCTTGGCCTGAAATGTCTTTCCCTGCTTCATCTGGCATCCAGTTGCCTGTGAAAATGATGTTGCTTTCTTCATGAAGTCCTCATAACATCCTATCCTAGGTTGAGTGCCCTATTTGGCATTCTCTTAGCATCCTGTCCTTGGCACAAGCATAGCAGCATTTATCTCAACACAATATGATGATGTGTTTAAAAGCAACTTTTTGTTTTCTTTCTCTGCCAATGCCTCCGGTATCTATCAATTTGCCTGCTGTAGGGTAAGCAGTTAATAAACATTGGTTTTTTTTTCATTTATTAAAGGAGTAGAACTTTGTTCTCAAAATACAAAATGTAAACATGAGTTTAACTAAAAGGAACAGTGATAAGCTTATACATTTTTGCTTTGAACCTATAAAATTTTGTGGAATCTATGTCATATACATTGAATGCTCAACGGGTCTAATGAGCTTGGTAGGGATGTTCCTACTAAATATTATAAAAATATGCTAATTTGAGAGCTTTGTGTGTGCAGAAACATTACCATAGTCTTGGCATATGCAAGCACTACAGACTTTTTAATTAGTAGTGGCTATGTAATAATTTATTTTTGAAAACTCTAGAGCTGAGGAAACAATTCCATTTGCAATAGCATAAAAACAATAAAGTAATTAGGAATAAATGAAACTATACAGGTGAATCATTTCTATGTTAAAAATTACAAAACATTGAAGAAATTAATTAAAAAAGAAAAAGAAAAAAGTCCTGAGTTCATGGATTGGAAGAATTAGTATTGTTAAAATGTCCACGACACCTAACGCAACTTACAGATTCAATGCAATTCCTGTTTAAATTCTCTTATGTTACACAAATAAAAACAAAATTCATATGGAATCACAAAAGACCCAGAGTAGCTAAAATAATCTTGAGAAAAATAAACCTGGATGCATCATACAATGTGATTTCAAAGCATATTAGAAAGCTATAGCAATCAAAACAGCATGCCTTCGAAACTGATAAGTAGACCCATGGAACAAAAATGACAGCCCAGAAATATCCCACACATACACTTTCAATTAATCATCAACAAAGATGTCAAGAATAAATGAAGGGGAAAGGATAATATCCGCAATAAATGAGGCTGAGAAAATGGAATACTTTCTTGCCGAAAATTGAAATCGAACTCCCACCCCATACACAAAAATCAACTTAAAATAGGTTAAAAGCATAAATGTTAGACTTGAAACTATTAGAATAGGAGGAAAGCTCTTTGATATTGGTCTTACCAATCATAATTTTATATATTACACCAAAGTATAGGAAGCAAAAACAAAAGTAAACAAGTGAGACTATGTCAGGCTAGAAAGCCACTCACAGTGAAGGAAACAAGGATGAAAAGGTATCCCATAGGGCTGGAGCAGTGGCTCAGCAGTTGGAGTGCTTGCCTGGCATGTGCAAGAACTGGAGTTCAAACCCCAGCACCACATACACAACTAAGTGTGGGAGAAACAAAGGCCAGATGGAAAAAGAAATAAAATTGCTTCTCTCTTTCTCTTTCCTTCACTTAAAAAATACAAAAGAAAAGGTAACCCATAGAATGGGAAGTGGATATTTATAAGCCATGTATCTGATATGGACTTAATATCTCAAATATTTAGGAAGCTCATACAAGTCAACAACAAAACACAAATAATGATTTTTGAAAACCGGCAAAGGAGCCAAAAAGACATTTATTTTCCAACAAGACATACACATGACCAGCAAGTATATGAAAAGCTTCTTGGAAACATAATCAAAACCACAATGAGATGACATTTCACACCTGTTAGGATGGCAATTATCAAAGAAGTTGAATAAGAAGAATTGGCAAGGATGTAGAAGAAGGTAAAGCACTACACATTTAGAAGGATTATAAATTGATACTCTCACTTGGGGAAACAGTATGAGTTCTTCCGAAAACCAAAAATAGAACTATTCTCCATTCCAGTAATCTCAGTTCTGCAAATATTTCCATAGGAAATGGTATCAGTGCCTCAAGGAGATCCCTGAACTCCCTTAGTCATTGCAGTATTGTTCCTAATAGAATCAGCTTAGTATCTGTCTATACGTGTATAGATAAAGAAAATGTGGCATATATCTACAATGGAATTTTAGTCGGCCTTGGAGAAGAAGGAACTCCTGTCGTTTGTGACACCATGGATGAGCCTAGAGGAAGGCCATCAAGGTAAGTGAAAAAGACCAGACATAATTTACAAATCCTGCATCATCTTACATTTATTTGGAATCTAAGGAAGTCAAAGCCATAAAAACAGTGCAGACAGATCATTGACAGAGTCCAGAGAATAGAGGAAATGGGGAGGATTTGGGTCAAAGGCTGTACACTCTCAGCTATGTAATACATAAGTTCTGGAGATCTGATGTTCAGCATAGTGAATATATTTAATAATAATGTACTGTGTACTTGAAATTTGCTGAGAAGTAGATCTTCAGTCCTCTTATCACACACACACAATAGTACTGATACCATGTGAGGTGATGCATGTTATTAGCATGATTGTGATAATCATTTCATAATGCATATATATGTCAAAACATTACATTGTACATCTTAAATAGACAATGCTTATTTGTCAATGTACCTCAATAAAGCTGTAAGAAATAAAGCTAGTAGTGTAAATTCATTTCATTACAATCCATCCAATGAGAGAATATTGAAACAATTGTAGGAGTAAATGGAATTTTAAATAATATATAATATACCGAATGGTCCATTTAGTGCTCATTCTTTTGGAGGAGTTATTGGGAGTAAGATTTATTCTGACAATTGGTTTTGCTTTCAATCATTGGTCAGTTTCAAGTGGTAGTTATATAGGCTGCCCCTTTGAGTTCTTGAGAATCACATGCAGAGGGATCACCATGTGAAGTTCAAAAACATGTCTTTTTGTCTTTCTGTATGTGATTCATGCCCATGACTCAGCTCCTCAAAGTCAGGCTCTGCTTTTAATTTCTCACCAATATTCCTGATGGCTAGCAAAACCTATACAGAGAATGGACTCCGTCAATGCTTGTTGAATTAAAATGAAGTATTTTGAAATTAATCTTGGAAGAGTACCAGTATTTGTTGGGTGATTTATTTGGTGCCAATCATGTCCACTATGTTATCCCTTTTAAGGCTCACAGCAATCACATGAAGGATATATTATCCATCACCACTATAAAGTTGAGAATTTGGAAATGCAGAGAGGCAACCTGTAAAACATGAAGCTGGCCCATCAGATTCCAAAGTCCATGTCTATTTTATAATAAGACAACCTCCTTCATTGAAGTTAGGTATGTTATAGGGGAAACACCCCAAAATATGACTAGACATAAATAGCATGCCTCTGCTGTTATTACTTGCTGTTTCTCAGAGTAGATGATAAAAGAATGTTTATAGATTTTTTCCTATGAAATATTTATCCACATGACAAGGTATTTAAAAAAGAAAAACAATAAAACCATGTACCTTAACTCTTAGATGAGTTATTTCTTGATTCATTTAGTAGTAACACAATATTCCTTTAATAGTGGGTTTAGTTTAACCCAGAAGGTCACTGGATCTTGGTGGGTAGCTCATGTGTGGTTAGAAGCTATGTATAATGATTTCTTCCAGCCCTGACTTGGTAACAGCTGTAGCTTGTTGCCCTTGTTGCATTTTATGGGAATTTGCCCAGTTTCTTTGGTGGACTTTGTCCAACCCTGAATAGAGATATAGTTTTACATCCTCTTATATTTCCATTACTCAGCCAATTCAGTGTCCCTGATTCCCTCCGATGTCTGTAACCACAATGTCAATTAAAAACAGGTCAAGGTGGAAATCAGGCAAAGGCCACAATTCTTACTTCAGGGTTTAAAAACGCATGTAAATGGTCTTTATGTTCCAAGGATGTTCTTAAAGTATTGGGAATGTTCAAGTGTTTTAGGCAGAGTCAATGGAAACCTGGACCTACGCGTTTAACATTTGTCTAAACACCTGAAGTGAGTAACAGTTTTCTATACTTCCCCTCCTTTCAGTCATGGCTTCTCAGATTCCTCCCTGTCCTCCTGGTGTTGAGTTCAGACTCCCAGGGTATGTTTTTACAGATGAAAAAATTCAAATATTTTATTAATCTTAATGGAGTTGCTGATTGGCGTGAATGTTCTACACAGTGCAAAAGAATGCCTGGTAGCAGTTCCTCTTACTTCTTACAACTTTGGAAAAGTTAGAGAAACCTAAGCCAGTTGTCCTGGTCCCCATCATTAGATTTGCTGTTCACCCTGGATCTCCTTCCTTCCTACCTTGTCAGGAGTTTCCTTTGATCAACTGTTCTCCTAAGATTGCATCCTGCCAATGACTTCGCAAATTTTTCTTGTCTCTATGTAAATTGCTATCTTTTCAGGAGGTGCCTGACAGTCAAGTTTACCAGGGCCTCCATTTGTACAGAAGCTGTTATTACAGAATAAGTTTAATGGGTCGTGAATTTTGTGGAAAAGGGAGGGTCTCTCTATGTCTTTGAATGTACCGGTCATGGACCTATTGGCTCCACAAGGAGTACATTAGGCTAAATATTTTTAGCCCATTGACTCTGGAGGTAATAACCAAAAATGCTTCATTAAATTTTCATGGGTGACAGAAGCTACTAGAAAAAAAAATCCAAAAACAAGTCCACCACATTAGCTTTATTATTACACAGCTGGAGTATGAGAGCGTGGCCCCTGAAAAGAAAAAAAAAAAACTTTTTAAGGAAAACTTGCCAGCCTCTTACTTTCCTCTTCTGTGTCTGGTTCCAAGGGGCAGCACTTAATTTGACTTCCACCCACTCCCTTTGGCAGGAGGGCCACTGAAGACAGGTATGCCATGATAGGCACTTTCAGGGTGGAAGAGTTTTCAGACTGACCCAATATTTTCTGTATTTTGATGTTTCTAGGATCTTTGTGAGCTAGTACCTGGAGTAGGGAGCAGTAGATTGTATACTCTCTTGAGTCTTCTGCTCAGGTTCTGACCTGAAGCTGGTCAGCTCCAGGGCATTTTAAGAATGGGGTGTGGGCGGGTTGAGAGAACTGGAGGGAGTCGGAGGTAACTGAGTCCAACAGACCCTCAGGGACAGGGGTGCCTTACTAGGACTGATGAAAACCTGACATGCAAACTTCTCCCTTCCCCAACTTTGCCTGGGAAGCTTCATTCATTTAAGAACAGAGCCATCCAGACACTTTTGACCGCTGGGAGCGAGCGCCCCCTCCTGCCAAGGGGTTTTGGGGCAAGAGAAGCAGGGAACCAACCCTCTTGTCTTTGCCCACTGGCACTCTAAACTTGGGCATGCGTATGTTTAGAGGCTCGGATAAGAGTAGACCCTAGAGAAAATGAGAAGCCGGGCGGGGGCTTTTGCTGTTGGTAATGGTGGCGCAAACACTGGATACTTTGTGAAATCCTCCCTTCCCTCCCCTCCTCATCGCCGGCGCAGCTGAGGCGGGGACCCCTTGCTCTCGGTTCGGCTCTCCGTTCTCCACGCTGGGATGGGGATTGAGCGCAGGGGCTCTAGAGACGCAACCGCAAGCCGTGGCGCCCCCGCTCGCTAGCCAGCTTCCTCCTTCTCGGCGCCACCGCGACTCTCCTAAGCTCTCGGAGCGCGCTCGGGCGGCACACAGAGCGCCCTGGCGCGAGCGGGTGCCGGGAGGCTAGGGCGAGGGCGCGCTGTCGGAGGCAGAGCAGCGGCGGCCGAGAGCAGGCAGGTGAGCGGGGCCGCGGGGCGCCGGGCCGGCGCGGGGCTGCAGGATGGCTGGGCGGGGGCTGCGGGAGGAGGCGGGTCTGCGCCGGGCGGTCTCCTCCCCCTGCTCTGACGCTGGGTCGGTGGCTCCCGGGGAGGATGGACCCAATTCCTCTCTCGCCGGGGCTTCCCCGGGCTGGAGAGCGCGCCTGAGTGCCGCCGCCCGCCGGGCACGGGGAGCCGCTTCCTGGGCGGCTGCGGCAGTGTGGAGGATGCTCTGGGAGAGCCGAGGTGAGGTGCGGCGGGGACATCGGGCAGCTCTGGAGTTGTGCGCGAGCTGGTGACTGGCCGGGACACGGCGGCGGAGGGCCGGGGTGGCTCCACTGGGCCCTCTGCTCCCTAGTGCGAAGGAGGGCTGTCGGGGCGCGCCTTGGGAGTTTGGCTGGAGGTGCTGCGGGATGGCGATTGCAGCAGTTTTCCGCCCTCTGCCTTCACTTGTTAGGAGGAAAGGGGCGGCCTCTGTACCCCGCGTCCTCTGCACTAAATTTCCCTACTTCTGACCATGAGAACCTCTCTATACGCCAAGTCACTCGACTCTCTCCGGGACCCCCAGCACCCTCCTCTTTCCAGGCTCCGTTCACCCAGAGCCTTCTTTCTCCCACTCCAGAACCTGCCCAGTGCTCCTCAAACCACTTCCCTACCTCGCTACTGGCGCCAAGCCCGGGGGCCGGACCCTCTTCTCCACTCCGCGACCGGCTTTCTTACTTCTCTACTTCCTGGCAGCGCTGCAGTTCTGCCTCGACCTCCCGGAAAACCGGATCTATTCCAGTAACCCCAACCCTTTCGTGGACACTGCCAGAGCTGGATCTCGCGTTCTTCTGACCCCAGCCCTTCTTTGGGTTCCTAATCGCCTTGTTCTCCACCGCTTTTTCTCCTCGATTCCGTCCCGGGGCCCCTTGCCATCCCGCCGCTCCCTTTCCCTCACTAGCCCTCACCGGCTCTCTCTGGGCTCGGACTTGATGCTCTGTCTCGCTTGCAGGGCTTTTTTTTTACCCTATTGGGGAAACTTTAAATCCTTGTGGTTCGACTCATAAAGAAGCCTAGAGAACCCGGAGTCAGGAAGTCTAAGAGGGGAATTGTGTCGCGGCGTCGGGAAGGCGCATTGGTTGTATGTACGAAGTAAATTTTCAAACCCTGGCTGGTTGCTGCTTCCCCTGGCTGCGTCCCGGGGAGTATTATTGTGACCCCAGGAGGGAGGGCGCTTTTTCTTTTTATCTGCACTTTCTAAGGCACTTTCTTCTTTCCCCCTCCCCATCCGGCTTTTTCTTTCTTTGATGGTGCTGGTGGATCGGTCGGAGGGCGGTGGGCACGAGGGAAAACTGCCTGGCGAGGCCGATGCCACTTGGCTGGTGCTTTTCCTCCACTTGGACCCGCCAGACTCTGTATGTTTCACTCGGTCTAAACTATCCCAACCCCCAACTCCATCACACAAGTCCTCATTGTTGGGGGTCTGCTGGGGCACTTCCGCCTAAGCTGGGAGAGTCTGTAGGAACGGGGTGGGGGTGGGGAAGCCTGGGGCGATTGGCGACCGCCGGGCTTTCTGTGGCGGCCCGCGGAGTAGAGAGCGCCGCGCTGCGGCGCGGGCGTCCGCGCGCTCTGGTGTGTGTAGTGGAGGTTGAGGTGCGTGCCTGCGTGGGTGGGTGGGTGCCTGTGTGTGCGTTTTGGTGTTTGCGCACGCCTATGTTGAGCTCTTTTAGCTAAAGGAACGAGTTGAGAGATTGCAGAGGTGAGCGTGCAGTGCCTTTCTCTGCCCCAAAGCTGGACTCGCTAGCGAGGCCTCCTCCGAGGCGGAGGCTACGACGCCTCTCCTAGCGAGCCCGCGGGGATGGGAGGGAGAATCCTAGCAGCCACTTCTTCCGCCCGCCCCCTCCTGCTGGCCGGTGAGACGCACTTTCACGAGGTTGATGGCTTTGAATAAAGGCCTTGTGGGGGTTCCGCTGACGTTTCATAACACTAAACATGTTTTCAAGTAATCATATAAATTAAAGGTGGCTTACGTTCAGAACCTCCTAATTATCCGGTTCACGTTCGTATATTTATGTGCCAATTATAGGTCTTCGGGAAATCCATAAAATTATAAACCATTCCCACCCCCTGAATTAGCACCCATTGTTTTTATTTTCTCAGAGATGAGTGATTTTGGATGGAACCCTGGATTGCACAGGCAAAAAAATACATGGAGTAGGGGGAGAGGTTAGATGGAGTATTAATCCTCCCCCTTCCCCATCTCTTTCACTCCCTGTCCCGACAAGGCTTGGTGACAATTCTGGAAACTGAAAGGGATCAAAGATTTTCTTGATTTCCCATTGAGAAGGGCGACCTAATCAAAGCTGCATGAAAGTCAACTTCTAAGCAATCAGAAATTGTCTGCTGATGTCCTTGATTGAAACCCTAGCATTCAAATGGAGTATTGAAGAACTCGCAGAAATGGTTTTTGAAGCGCTATTGTTCTTTTTCATACACAGAGGCCCCCTTAAAGGTTTAGGAAGTTCAAAACGCGGTGATTTGAAAGGACTGATGTTGTAAGTATTTGGCAACGCAGGCAGGATCGGCGGTGGTGAGAGAAGAGGCCAAGGTGGGAAGTGCAAACGTGTTGTTACGATCTTCTGCGAACAGCGGCTCTCAAGTGGGGATTCAGTTCTACACTTCAACTTGGCAATTAAATCTCTTCCTAAAGCGGATTTAGAAGATAATTTTTAGTAGGGTTTTTTGTTTTGATGGTTTGCTTAAGGTCTGAATAGGCATATCTGAAACATTTAATCATGTTCATTGTATTCAACAATAAAATCTGAATAAAAATTACTTATTGTTGATGAAGCTCATCTCCCAAGCTGTTTCACAGTATGTCTCATTTGCAAGACACACCATTGTGTGAGACTGCAGGGAAGAGATTGTATCACTTATTGTTCATTTTCTCCTCCCAGAGCCAGAGAGGAATATGATTCTTCACTCCCCTTTGCCCTCCAAAGTAATTTTTCTTAAATGGGTGGGTGTTCAGCTTGGTACCTGATAGTACTCATCTAAAAATTGCATTTGGTGGATTTCTGAGGCTTGGAGCCACCCTGCAGGCAAATGAAGAATCTATTTGAGGCAGCATTTCACTTTGATATTTCACTCAAGTCAAACATGTGGTTTTCTCTGGGACTTAATCCTTTCAAACTAATGAAGCAAACAAAGCAAGAAAATCACCGTTTATATCTTTTAGATGGCACTTTAAAAATAGCGTACATTAAAGGGCCTTGCTGGGAACATTGGGTGTTATTTAGGACTTTCTATGACAAAAGATGTTCACCACTTAAGCAACTGAGGATAAATCACTTCACTTCTCAGAACCTCAGTTTCATCATCTGCAAAACAGGGACAATTATGACAATTATTACCTACCTTGTGGGCCTTTGAACAATATTATAGGGAAAATCCTGTCCAGTGCACAAGGCAGGATTCCAAAAGAATGGTAATTTTAGTAATGTGTATGGGATTCTGTTGGGGAAAAGGATATAGCATTTGGAATTGGATGACCAGGACTGAATCCAACTACCTGTCTTCGTGGTGTTTGGCAAATCATCACTCGTATTAATAAAAATAGGAAGAACTATTCTTTGTGGGATGCTTTACAGTACTTTGCACACATTCACTTACTTAATCTTTAAGCAACTTTGGGGTATACATATTTGCATTCTCATTCCCATTTAATAACAGAACTGTTTTATAGGGAGATTTGGCAATTGGCCTGATATTAGCTAGCATGTAAGGGATGGAACCAGAATTTAAACCCACCCATTGGAATTCCATAGTGTGCCCTAACCATGTGTCAGGTTGCCTCTTAGTGGGGAGGTGATACCAGCTACCTCCCTGAGTGGTTCTAAAATTTATGAAGGGCAAGTAATGAAATAGTAAGACTGGCTGTAGAAGGGACCTACAGATTTCTCTCATTTTATATCCTAACAAAAAATGGGTGGTACTTTATGGCCAGCAAAACATTGGGCTGATGGTGGGCATTTTGAACATGTGTGACTTTGTGACAGCTTATAACAAGTACTGGTTGGTATTGATTTACATCTATGTATCTGAAAATATTTATTAATTAGGTAATTAATAAATAATTGATTAGACAATTAATTATTACTGCAGAGACTACATTATAATCTTCTGTTAAGAGCTGTGGTAAGCAGAAATTCTGCGACTAAGAGGTGGTATTAGCTGGTGGTAAGAAGTCTGGACTTTGGTGTTGGGATCTTCTCATGTTGGACTTCTGCACTCCCAGCTCTGTAAGCTGTGTGGCCTTGACTAACTCATCGAACTTCTCTGTGCTTTCATTTTCTGTATAGCAAAGTAACATTACCTACCTCATAAGATTCTTGTGAAGATTATAGGCATCAACAGAGTGCTTAGAACAGGACCTAGTGTGTGATATTACTATTACTTTGATTTTAATACTATCCTTCCAATGAGATAATAATCATTCCTCTTATAATAAGGAAAGTATCTATCTGTTCTTTGTACGTGTGTTTTGCAAATCAGTGGTTACAGAGGAAGAGATGTATTTCAGGATTCCAGGAAAATATTTTCTTTTGTTCTACCTGTAATATTTCTTGGGACATTTTCACTTTGTGACAAGGAATTGAGGAGGCGCACATCATATTAAGATCCCCATGCCGGGGGTTGGAGCAGTGGCTTGGTGGTTACAGCGCTTGCCTGGCACGCGCGAGTACTAGAGTTCAAACCCCAGCACCCACGTACACAAAGAAGTGTCTGAGTAATGAAGGTTTCTTGAAAAACTAAATAAAAATTGCTTCTCTCTTTCTCTCTCTCACTGTCCCCTCTTTCTTAAAAAAAAAAAAAAAAAAAGATCCCCATGCCATTGCCCTTTTCAGCAGTTATTCTGAGGAATATAAAATGACTTTGATTGATTGGTTGAATTGTAGTGGTAGATTAGCTAACTTTCCCAATTATTAGATGGAAAAATCAGGCTTGAGGAGCTACATAAGTTTGTAAGTGAGGGGCACCATTGCAACCCAAAATTCTTGGACTCCTTGTCCAGTGCTCCTAGGAGGCTAGATTGTCTCCTATACCAGGATGGAGAGGTGGCTTGAAAATATAAATAAAACTTGGCAGAGAGGGCGTTGTCAAGCTAAGAGCATGAGCCAGCCAGACATTCTGTACTGGAAAGTGTCAGTAGGAAATGTGTGTTCATTCCCATGAAAGCTATCATTGCCCCCATCTTTGAAATGTGTGTCAGGATGTGAACGCCTGTAAACACAAAACAAAGCACCGCATTATGCCAATTAATCACCTGGATGCTCCCCTCAGGTTGGAGAGCAAATGTTCAGGTTCTTTTTTCTGTGACATTCATTGTCTTTATGTCATTCTTCCATTTGCTCCTCAGATATGGGAACGTTTTGGTTCAGGAATCAAAACTCCTCTGGCTTCTATTTCATGAAATATGCAGCATATTCTATTGGAAAGAAATTGCCAGCTTGCTTTTATTATTATTATTTTACTTTATTTGAACCTGACATATAGCCAGTCTATAATGCCAGTGGGGGATTCTCATAAAGAGAATGGAAAACAGAAATAAAATTCTGCAGAATAGAAGAGCTCACAGCTAAAATTATGAAAGTTTTGTAGTGGTGATAGTGGGGTTGCTTAGCTTAGGGGCTAAATGAGGGGTGGGTCCTTTTGAAGCCCTGACTTACGGAGTAAACCCCAGCCCGCAATGTTGATACTTACAGTGAGTTTTGCAAAACTACCAGACCCCCATGTTCCTGCTCCAGGATTCTTTCATCCCAGTTTCGCATTCTGTGGATCAGCCTGTCGGCCTCCTGACTGGATCTGCTGCTTTAGTCTCCAGAAGTTTAGCCCTTGCCTTCTTGGCTTTCCATCTCTGTTTCTATTCCAGTCTTTGTCTTGGTGTTTACATCCATTTGTTTGTACTCTTGTTTCTGTTAGAATACATAATAAAGATTGGAAAGTCACAGATATGCCTTGAGAGTGTATGGTTTGGGATAAGGACTGTCTCTTAAGGCTCTATGAGTTGATACCTCCAATTGTGAGGCTTTAAGAAGTCGGGTCCTTAAATCTGAGTGTGATGTTTAGAGCTGAGGCCTTTGGACCTGATTAGGAAATAGATAATTTTATTAGGATAGAAGCCCTAAGATTGAATCCTGGTGACTTCCGATGAAGAGGGAGAGAGAGCAGAAACACACATGCACACTCCTTAACTCTTGTCTTGTGCCACTTCAGGATGCTGTCAGCAAAAAGGCAATCCTAAGATGTGGCCCTAGACTTTGGACCTCCAGACCTGTGAGGCAAAATAAACCTCTTTTCACTGAAACTTAGACTGTGACATTATGTTATTAACAACAGAAAAGCAACTGGTACAGAGGCCATCTGGGAAATGAAGGAAGAAATTTCTGTTCATGCTTACAAATAGCACATCCCTGTCCACTTGTGTTTATCGAGCACCTATTTTCTGCATCTGGCCCTGTACTCTAAGTACTTTGAACAGCAACAAGATGCAAAGTGCAGGCTGCTATGTAAGGACCTGGCCAAACGCAGAAATAACTGCTATGGCATAAGATGTGGTACAGAAAGTATCTCAATGAGCCCGGGAAGCTTCTGGAGCATAGTTCACCTAAACAGCCTGCCTTTTATCTGGGTCTTAAAGGTTAACTGGGGGTTTCTTAGGGTCTAAAAGGAATCCAGACTGAAAGAACTACATAGGCAAAGATATTTGGGCATGAAGGTGTATTATTGAATTATGTGGTCATAATGTAAAATATGTGGATGAATTTTTTTTTTTAAATAGAGCATTTTTCAAACAGAGTGGCAAGTAACACCAATTTCTAAGAAGCAGTGCTCAGAAGGGAACAATGTTCCACATGTAACAATATTTGGAAGGTACTGAATTATACATTCTGCTTAGTAAGCCATGGCATGTTAAAGGTTTAGATACTTTCTGTAGCAAAAACTCATTTAACTTATGAAAAATTGGCTAAACTGGGACTGGAGTGGTGGCCCAGCAGTTACTGCGCTTGCCTGGCACACGCAAGTATGAGGGTTCAAACCCTAGCACCAGGTACACACCTAAGTGTCAGAGCAACAAAAGCCACATGAAAAGCTAAATAAAAATCGATTCTCTTTCTTCTCTCTCTCATTGTCCCTCTCTCTTAAAGAAAAAAAAAGAATTGGCTAAACGCATCTGCCATATGTGTTAGTTTTCTGTTGCTATGACGAACACCTGGTTTCATCTACTTAAAGGAGGACAGATTTATTTTGGCTCATCATTTCAGAGGCTTCAGCCCATGATTCTGTTGTTTGGGGACCTGCGATGAGCCAGAGGGTCAGAGGCAGGGAACACCATGGTAGAGCAAAAGGAAAGCTCTCAGCTCATGATGGCTAGGAAGCAGAGAGAAGGAGGAAAAGAAGCTGCGGTATCCTAATACCCCTTCAAGAACACTTGCCCAGTGACCTAACTTCCTCCCACCAGGCCCACCCCAAAGGTTCTTCCACCTCCCAAAACCTTCACAGGCTGGCCACAGGCCTTTAGCATGTGGGCCTTTGTGGAATGCATAAGATCTAAACCATAACAACATAGACCCTTTGATTTCAAAAAGCACCCCCCAGTGTCCTGTGTGGTAGGATTGGGAAGAATGTAGGGAATCACGTAAGATTTTTAAACATTTCTACTGTGTGAAGTAATGTGATTTTAAAATATAGAATGGAATATTTAAGAAATACAAAATAAAAAATTGTGTACCTACCACCCAGCTAATGAAATAAAGTCGTACAAATACCTTTGACGCCTCCTACTGATTTCTTCCAGGTCCTATCTCCCTCCCTCCTGCCAGATGAAATCACTATCCTAAACTTGATGTTCATCATTCCATTGGATTTTTTTGAAGATGCTTTTCAAAACAATAGACTTAAAAGAGATCTACCGAATTTTCACTCACTTTTTAGCTAGTCACTAAATAGATAATAAAAGAAATATTATCTTGTCTAATTGTCCTAGAATAAAAGACATTTATAAATTGTTTAGGGGAAAGAAGTATGATTTCTGCTTTTAACTCTACTATCTGGAATGTTGTAGATGCTCAGTAAATTTCCGCTAAATAGAACTGAATAAAACACATGTAGTATCCTGGAGTTCATCAAGTTAATGTGGGTAAAAAGACTGGAGTAAATTAATTTTTTCCAAAGATAATTTTAAATACTTTGTGGTCAGTGAACTTGAAAACTATTTTTATTGTAATTCTTTATTTCATAATATGAATTTGGAAACGAGTAGTAACAATCATTTGTTGAAAGTCACTTACATGTCTTATCAACTTCTCTTAGAATAATTAACAGTAGTTACTTATCCAAATCTGTCCTGTTAAAATAGTTGATTCAGTAGAGCTACCCACTGCCATCACAGGAAAGATTATAAATACTTTCCATCAAAAAGAAAAGTTATAAATTACAATGCTAATTAATTACTCAGTATCCTGACACTAAATACTTTGAAAGTTTATGAGGGTCCTCTCCTTTGAGTCCTCAAGAAATAACTTACTAGCAGTAACAAAATGACACAGTTAGGCACTATCATGTCAGCACCAGCATCTGTCTTGATACATGTGAGGGACAGCCTCTTGAAAAAGCACATATCATCTGAAGCATAAATCATATTTGGATGACATTTTTCCTTTTTATTATCCTGGGCTATATTCATATGTTACTGTACACATGTCAGCATGAGGGGTGAATGGCAGAATATTGGTGTAGCAGGTGTGGTAGAAAGAATGAGAGGAGGAAGTAGAAGACCCACAGGCTTTTGGTAGCACATCCGGGCTGTGTGGGAGATGGGAGACTGACTTCTTCAATGAAGTTCAAAGATGATCACACTGAAGACCACTCCTAGCAGGTTCTCTGTCTTTTCTTTCACAGGTAGAGATTTCTCCTCACAGTTTTGGGAGTGGTGGATACATTCCATCACTTTGCAGAACGAAAGTGAACTTTCTATATGAATGATCATAAATAAAATGAAAAAGTGCATAGGGGTGAGATAGAGAATCTGCCCAGAGCCTTTCCCCAGTGATTGCATGGAGGTACCAGTGCACTATGGCAGAAGGGTGTGGTGGAGCTTGTCTTCAACATGAACAGAGGCCACATGATTCTGGGCAGTGTGCTATGCGTACTCACAAAACATCTAACCATAAACAACAGTATGTATTCAGATATACTTAGGTGACACTGAAGGGCCAGCTGTGGGAGATGGACAACCATGTACTGAATCTGAGCTCGGGCATGTAGTGTTAAAACAGCCTCAGTGAATGCAAAAAGGTTACTGTAATTTATTCCTTTGGGAAACTGAATAGATTTATAGACCACATAGAAGCTGGATTCTTGCCAACCTTCTACTATCTAACTTCTTAATTTTAATGTAGTCAAATTTATCAATCTTTTATCTTATGGTTGGCATTTTTTATGTCTTGTTTAAGAAAGCCTTTTTTTTTTAACCCTTATGTCAAGAAAATATTCTCCTTTATTATCTTCTAAAAGCCTCATTATTGAAGGGAGGGATAAGAGTAGGTAATTGGTGGGTCACTCTTGGGGATAAATCTAATCTTTAGAATCTATATGCATTTTAAATTATTTTGTTAAAAACTTGTATAATTGTTCAACAAATAAATTTCACAATAAAAAAGTAAAAAAATAAAAAAGCCTTATTGTTTAGCTTTTCGCACTCCATGGGGAGTGTGTGTGTGCAAGTGTGTATATGGTGTGAGGTAGGAATTTATTCAGTGCTCTTCCATATAATAATATTTTGGTTCTTAGAGTTAGTTTCTAGTACATATTTTGTCCATTCTTTTTCACAGACCAAACATTATTGTTTCAGCTTTATAATAGGCATTTATATTTGGCAGGACAAATCTTTTACTTCTGTCATTCTTCAAAAGCATATTGGCTTTTCTTGGCCCTTTATCTTCCATATATATTTCATAATCATATTTTAAAGTATCTGAAAAACACTTTTATGATTTGATTTGCATTACAATGAATTTGCAGACTGGTTTAGAGAGAGTGATGTCATTGTGACATTGAATCTTTTCTACCCATAAACGTAGTAACTCTCTTTACTTAGTGCTTATTTAATACCTTTCCATTCAGTTTATAGTTTTCTCCACAAAGCTCTATACTATTTTGTTAGATTTATTTTTATGTGCTTTGTATTTTTGTTAATATTGTAAAAGCTATCTTTTAAAAATTAAAAATTCGACTTATTTATTAGTTTTCCATCATGTAGAATGCTTTTCTTCTTCTGAGTGGTGAGAAGTCAGAAGAGGAGGGCAAGCTTGGGTTTACCCAAATGTTTACCAAGCTCTAGATGCTTCATCTGCTCTCATTCGCTACTCAGAATGAGTTTAAGGAAAGGGCCAAGGGCTACTGGGCACCACCTTGGACAGCGTCACCATCCTCCTTTGCAGACTGATCATTGGCCAGAATGTGGCAGTGGAATGCAAAGTGAGGAAAGGGACCCAGTGGGTGATCAAATTCTATCCAGACAGTTGCTTCATTCGGTCACAGTTTTTATTTTTTAAAGTTTTATTTATGCATTATAATTATATGCAATAGTGGAATTTGTTGTTACATTTTCATACATGAGCAAAACACAGTTGGGTCAATTTCATTCCTGGGGACTTTCTCATTTTTTCCCGTCCTTCTTTCTGGTTCCCTTCCTCTATTCCACTGCCCTCCATTCTATTTTCATGAGCTGACTCCTCTTATTATCACCCCTTTTCTTTTTTATCTCTTTAGCTACTATGTATAAGAGAAAACATAATGACCCTTGACTCTTTGAGTTTGGATTATGTCTTGTAATGTTCTCAAGTTCCGTCCATTTGTCTACAAATGACATAATTTCATTCTTTTTTATGGCTGAATAAAACTTCACTGTGTGTGTATACTATGTATTATTTATCCATTCATTTGTTGATGGACATTGAGGCTGTTTCTATAACTTGGCTGTTGTGAATTGTGTTGCTATAAAAATGGGTATACATGTATTGTTATACTATGCTGATTTTAATTATTTAGGATAAATATTGAGGTGGCTCCATTCTAAGTCTTTTGAGAAACCTCCATACTGATTTCCATAGTGATTGTACTAATTTACAATCCTGCCAAAAGTATAAAAGTGTTCTTTTTTCTCCACATCCTTTCCAGCAGTTATTATTCTTTGTCCTCTTGATGACGGCCATTCTAACTGGTATGAGATGAAACCTTAGTGTAGTTTGATTTGCATTTCCCTGATTGCTAAAGGGTTTAACATTTGAAAAACATCTCTGGTTTATGATGGAGAGAAAAGGGATACGGGTCCCTTCCTGTTAGATGCCCTGTCTGGCATGAGTGCCAGGAGCTGGGTCCTTGGGACCTGAGTCTGGCTCCTCACAGTGCTCTGGCATTTCAGGCAGACCTTATTGACAACTGCCTGCCTGGTGGGGCTGGTTGTGGTGGGCAGACTTAGGTCTAGCTGGACACTTCAGGAATATCTCAGGTGACTGGGCATAATTCCCACTGTCACACAAGGAGCCACATGTCTAGGGAAGTGAAAACAGTTATCCAGGTCACCAAGCTGAACTAGAATAGAGACCCAGGTCTCCTTGTACTCAGACCAGGGCTCTTTCCACCTCACTCAGTTGACTTGAGATCTTCGAGTGCACCAAGCTGATACATAGGGCAATGCTGCGGGAAGGTGTGTAGAAACTGTAACATGCATTTGTAAAGAAGGGTGGGTGATGGGTAAGATGTGGAGTTTGACCCATGTGGTGATTATTACTTGGCAATGAATTTTCTTTCTCTCATCCCTTGTACTATTAATCTTTTTGTAAATACACTTCTGTTTTTTTTCTCCCCATTCTAATAATATTCATATTTTGGAACATAGAGCTGATATCCATTTCTCCCTAAAGGTTACCACTTACAACATCAAGGTTGATTAAGTTTCATGTCCCTTCTCCCTGCTTGCTGGATGCCTTACTTCTCTCACATCCTACAGGTTTCGTTGAGTTTTCTGAGATGAAGATAACATGTGCAGTACTAGTTTAGGTTGATATAAAAGAGGTTGTGTTGTATAAAACAAGCTTACAGAAAAGAACAGCTGACTACTTGGTTAGCCTCATAACTCCATACATTTTCTCTTTGCTGTCTGTGGGTTCACATGAATGAGGCCAGATATCATTCTGCATACTCTGACTGTTCCAGATGTCCTAGGGGAGAATGAAGTCTTGATTTGTTTCAGTAGCCATAAATCAGCATGGCTAGGAAGAAGAGGTACTGGGAGGAAGGATTGGGGGAACAGGGCTAGCATTGCCTTCTTTGAAAAACAAAGGTCACACAACATAGACTCAGTCTGAGCTGGACACCTCCCTGTGCCTTCCCATCCAAGGTATGTATGTGTTTCTTTGGCAAACATTTCACTCCATTATGTCCTCTGATCTGGGTTTATTCATTTGGATTATTCTAAGGATGATCAATTCCTGAAGGGGACTGTCTTTCATGCTTCTTATGCTTAGCTTTTTGGGGAAGTGCACCATAAATTCTTGTTACATTTAATTGTTAAACTCTAGCATAGTTCTTTTGCAGTAGAGGGGAAATTAACCCTGTAGTAAACTCTTTTGGGTTTATGAAAACAAAATAAATGCTTTATTTAAACATTTCCCTTTGAGGCATGTTTTAGATTCCTTATAACCAAATACTATTTATTCTTCCTTTTCTCCCTCCTTCCCTATGTCTATTTCTTTCCTCCTCCAACCCCCAGTTTTTCCAAACCAAAGGAATTGCATGAAATCAAAAACAACAAAAACTTCTTCACCCGAAGGTTTGAGGAGAGATTTTTACAGTTAGCAGAATGTGCTTGCTCTCTCTCTTTAGGCACATTTTTTTCAGTGGGGGAGGAGACTTCCTAGTTTCTTGTGAAATCCCATAGGAACATAAGTATTTTACAGGTGTAATGACTGGCTCGGTAGCTTCTCTGCATCTGGTTCACATCTTGGTCTAAAGACTGAGATTCTGGGCTTGAGCAGTGGCTTGGCTGTTAAGGCGCTTGCCTGGCATGCACAAGTACGTGGGTTAAAACCCCAACACCCACATACACAACTAAATGTCAGAGCAACAAAAGCCATGTGAAAAACTCAATAAAAATTGATTCATTCTCTCTGTCTCTCTCATTGTCCTTCTCTCTTAAAAAAAAAAAAATAAAAGACTGAGATTCTGCCGGTCAGAGTGTGTCAGGGGTGAAATTGCCTCTCTGTGCTTTCCTTGAACACATCCAAAACAGCCCCCAGCAACTATCATGACTCCAAGCAGAATTTCATAATTTCAATGACATTTGCCATGTCAGTGACAATCTAGTCAGGAGTTCCAAACCAAGTAGTTTGGCAAGAAGGATTTAAGACCAGAGACTAGTTACAAAGGTATTGGAAGAGCTGAAAGGGTGCAGAGGACAGAGATTAACAACAGCAGGAAACCAGGCTACCTCTAGATCTGCAGATACTGAAGGGACATGGGTTATGTGAACCCAGGGAAGGGGCTCTGATGAGGCAGGTGGAACAGGAGGACAGTCAGGAGTTTGGGCTGCGGGAAGCATGGCAGAAGTTGTATGGGGGTTGTAGCCACCATAGAAGAATGGCTTGGAACCAAAGAGGAGACTCGGCCACTTCTGGGATGCTACCTTGAAGCAGAAAGAGTGAAAGGAAGGGAAATACCCTGTCTCCTGCCATACTTTCCCATTGTGTGAACCTAACTGGAAGTCTCTTGGCAAAGGAGCCTGAGAAACAGTTGAGATCAAGTTTCTGCAATACCCAACAGAGCAGGGCAAGGGTCTGGAAGTGGATCCCAGAGAAACAGGCAAAGGACTTGTTCATACACCAGGAAAATAGAGTCACATGTTGCTTTCCAACAGGGATATGTGCTGAGAAATATGTCTTAGGAAATTTCCCTGTGCAACTGTAGATCATACTAACACAAAGTAGATGGTACAGGTCAAACAAAATGTCCTAATGTCATACATGACTACAACTCTCTTTCAGAAATGTTTATTAATATTGCAGAGTTAAAGGAAAATAGTGAATTGAAACACTTGTTTCAGTTAGCTCCTCCTTCTCACTTCCTTCCTGTCTTCCCTGGCAGGAAATTGAGAGGACCCTGCTCCCAAAGGACTGTCTGTCTCACCAGGCAGTCTCTATTAGAGCTGGAGCCTTGTTGGGAGGGACCTCAGTATTAAGACTACACAGTTCGTTCATTTCAATTCCAGAATCTGAACGACTCTGACCCTCCCCCCCCCAACTCTGTTAGTGGTAAAACCTGACCTGACCCTAACTGGCACGAGGCTGATAATAACCTGTATCTGATCCCTCTCCACGGTATTGGCCACACATCTTGCTCCAGAGCAGTAATTAATTTGATTATAGGGTGTCTCCCCAAATCTGGGTAGGGATATTGCATGTAAAAGGTAAGTGTCTGATGCTCTCCTAAAATCTAAAATAAAATCTGTATTCTGAACACGTCAGGTGCCAGAGAGTTTGGGTAAGGGATTGTGAGCTTGTATTCCAATGTGACCAAGGAAGAATGAGTGGACACAGGGCCAGCTCCACTTGGTCATAGCACTGTGCTTTTGGTATATATCAGGCCCCTCTGAAATCAGGGACTGCCAGTATCTGGGGGCCACTGTACACCAGAATAGCCCAATCAATGCGTAGATGAGGAAACTGCTGAGCAAGAAGACATGGCACCCACATTCCCAGACTGTCAAAGGGCTTCGAGGAGCCATTTATCTCCCTGTTGCAGTGACCTTTTAGGTCTGATTCTCTGGTTATATATATCCAGACATGGAATGGGGGGCAGCAAGTGAACATCTAGGTAAATCCACCTTCTGGTTGCAGTAATTTACATTTGCGGGGTGTTTCATACATCTACACACTCACATAAAACTTCTTTGGACATCTTCTTTGATCTTCAGAACAGTCCTGTCCCATGGATGGGGTAGGCTCTATTACCCCCGTTTTACCAATGATTGGTCCAAGGCCTGGCCAAAAACTAGCTCTGGGGGCATGGAAACCTTTCACTCCCAGGGCCTCAGTTGAACCACGGGTCTTTACAGGATTGTTTGTAAAGCAAAAGAGCTAACGTACGCAGCACGATCAGAGCCATGCCTGGTTTACCCAGACCACAAATGGTTCTTCTCCCCCTCCCCTTCTACCTCCAGACCAGTTAAATCCATTGCCCAAAGTCACATAGCCCTTCCGTTGCAAAGGATGAAGAGACTTCAATAGTTGAAGATGATGACAACGGACCTCTTCTCTCTGTGCTTTTGCCACCCTGTGCTAACTTTCTCTTTGACCCTTTGAACACTGCGTCATGGCTTGCTGTGACCATGGTAGTCCCCAATTGTCTACACAGGTTAGGAGTCAGAGTGATGTTTCCTTTTCTCCAGATCCAATTGTAGAGGCGAAAAAGGCACCACACACATATACAGTTTGTGGCAGAGAGCAACTTTATTTCTTGTCAGCGCACATGGGACTTTGTAGATCATAATTCACTTTAGATGGGAATCAGAAAATATTTTCCTTTTCTGAATATTTTGCAAGATTAATAAAGCTGCATTCTTGGGGAAAGTTTATTAATCCATAACTTACAGAAAACTCGAGAGGAAGGAGATATGAGATATGTTCTGGAGGTAAAGACATCAGGCATGTCACTGCTAGAATTGAATTCTGCATACATTGTTCAGCTAGCTGTCTTCTGGGTGCAGTGCAGGGTGCTGATTTGATGATGCCTTTGTCTTGAACGTGACCTATACATGCAGGTTTTTCATTTTATCTTTAAATTGGGAGGATGCAAAGGAGTGAGTGGAAATGTCCTGAATAATCACAGTGTGCAGGATTCTGACCCTCACACCCTTGGCTGCGTTTCAGCTGAATTCCAGCTGCATTTGGCAGGATGTGTTTCAACTATTGCTTCCAGACCTACAAGCAGCAGGCACTGGGTCTCTAGGATCTTGCAAATAGAGATGGTGCTGCTTGTCCCAGTGGTGATGAGGATGATAGTGAGGAGGACCATAGGAGTTACTGCACTGTCCATTGCAGGAAGTAAAAATCTATGCTGAAGGACTGTGTCAGTTCATCCATTCACTCAGTGGTTGAGCTGCTGCAGGGTCCTGGGCACAATGGTGGGCTCTATGGATACAGCCATTTAAAAGACATGACCTTAAAAGATATGAGGGGATGTGGTACAAGCAGATCCTACAGTGGTGGGATGGCAGGAGCCAGGGAAAATGACAGAAAAATGTCAGCAGGGCCCACATCTTGTCACCAAGTGTTAGTGGAGATTGTGGTTGGGTGGATGGTGGCGAAATTGCCTTTCTAGATTCTCTTGTTGACTGGTGTCAAAGAACACTCTAAGGAGAAATACAGACATGTTTGTTTAGGTGAAAGGGGGCTGTGTGCATATCAGGAGTGGCATATTTCAACGGTCTTACAGATGTCTCCTGCTGTAAGAACAGCAAGCTGGTGCCAACAAGGTCCAGCCCTAGTGAGTGACATAGACTAGTGGGGACTGTGTGAGCCACAGTTGAGCTCCAACCAGTGGTCAACAGAAGGGAATGCTGGACTGATGTGGCCAGGTCTTTCTTTTCTTTCTTTTTTTGCTTCTCCCCACCCCATACTTAAAAAAAAAAAAAAAGCTAGTAATTTTTGTGTGTGTGTGTGTAAAAATCCCTCTGTTTAAAAATTTGGCAATAAAACAATGAAAACAAACCACAAACAGAAAACATTTTGTGGCCTGCAGGTAACTGAACTGTTTTTATTTAATGTGCCACCCACTGGTGAATTCTGGCCTATTCTTTATACTTTGTATGTTGTGCCTACAAAATTTTTCATGAAGTAGAAGTTCAGTCCATATGCTGAGGGGTAAACTGGGCCATTTTTTGAAAAGGACAAAGTTTCCACAAGTAGTTGAATGGTGGACATTGGTCCCCATTTCTTTTGTGTTTCCTCAATCGCCTTGTTTATTTTTCTGGATCAAATGTTTCTGCTACTTAGTAAAATCAGTGGTGGAACCTGTATCCAGGCTAATTCTGGCATGTTCTTTGCTGCTTGCTAGGGAGTGCTGAAGTTTGTATCTGTTGAAGGAGCAGCAGCCTTAATTAAGCTCATTATTTCCTGCTATCAAGGGTATATCCTTGTGGTGAGTCAAATGAGCAGTTTTAGGGTCTGTAATGACAGTGTTCCGAGGCTTTCTCATTTAGGGTTGGGACTCCCAGTCACTGAAATATGCACATTTCAATCCAGAGTGAGAACATGAGCAACTTAGCTGTTACTGTGGAATTGAGTGAATGTCATAAATATTTATTTATCTTTTTCATAGCTGGCATAAAAATGTTAGGATATAAAAAAGTTGTTCAGTATAAAAACAACAGAAAATTCATTGGCTATACATCTCCTGAATGCGTGTGTCTCTTTGGGTTTTCATTAGTGTCTAGCAATATACTTTGAGAAATTAGATTTGAACAGAAGCTCCAGCAGAATATGAAAGCTTCTAGGGCTCATAATTAACCCATTTTAAGCAAGGATCCGCTGCTCCCTGTAGCCTCCTTTTAACCGTCTAATGGCTACAGTCAAGTCAAACGGCTTTTCTTGCAGTTTTTTTTTTTAATAAAATAGTCCCCTTTGTATTGAATTTGGAAAATGAAGTGAGGGTGAAAGTCCCTTACGTTATTTCAACCCATAGGCAATCACTGTTCCTGTCTTCACCAATGAAGACAAAGGTTTGCAGTCAGATTAGGATGGGTTTCAGTCCTAATCCTCCCTCTACTTACTCTACGCCTTATTTTTCTCATCTGTGAAATGGAAATAAAGATGTTATCTATTTTATCTACTATTTTGAATATTCAGCCACATACGTCATTTAAACATTTAGCACATTACTTGACACATAGAAAACACTAGAAAAATTAGCTATTGTGATTATTTTTCTATTCATTTTGTTTAAAGTATTTTACTTTATGGAGTTCGTGCTATCAAACTATTTTTTTCTTTTGTTTTAAAAACCCTCCTTTCCTCTCTTTTCTCTTAAAAAAAAACACTCTCTAAATGTCCTTTTAACAAGTATAGAATATTTCCATGCCTGTATCACAATTTAACCCCTCTCTTTGTACATTTAAATTGTTGCTAATTCTTTTTTATTTAAACCATGCGTTGATGAATATCTTAACACTGATTTGCATCTCCATTTATTAATCTCTTGTGGCAGTGTGATTTTCTGGCCGGTGGAGTGATTGTATTTCACATGTGCAGCGGGCAGAGTGCCCACCAGCATTCTCCACGGGAACTGCTGGCAGTGGGGACATGCCTTGTACCTGCACTGTCCAACATGGTGGCAGCCACAAGTCCCATGTGGCTGCTGAGCATGTGCAGCATAGCTAGTGTGACTAAGAAAATGACCTTTTTCAAAAAAATCCATTTTATTTAATTTTAGTTTAAATAACCCTGTGTGGCTAGTGGCTACCATATGAAATAGCATGGGCCCATAATATTCTGGTTTCAGAGTAAGTTGTATACTAAGGCTGAGATTTTGGTTTTCATTTAGACATGTCATAAAATATTTGGTTTTTCTCTTCTTATCTTTTAATCCTGATAGAGTGTGAGGATATAGCATTATGCTGTGATTATGTTTTTAAAATTTTGGCAAAAGGTTGTTAGAGGGTGCCTACGTGCTTGCTACCATTGTAAATTAGAAGTCTGAATTTAGAATATTGTCTATCTGTGGATCCTTTAGGTTATTAATGGTCAAGGTCTAGCTTGCACTGACTTTGGTCTGGAAGGGAACTTCTTGACTCGGATAACCAAGACCAGGTACAGTTTAGCTTTAGGCATGGCTAGAGTCAGGATCCATCAGCTCAATTCTCATGTGTCAGTTTAATTTTGTTCTGGCTTTGTTAGTAATCTGTCCCCAAGCAGTGCACAGATGGCCACCTATAGCCTAGGCTTGCATCCTACTAGCTTAACAACTCCAGTCAGGGAGAGGGCTTCTTCCATAATAGGGCCACAGAGTGGCATAGGGCTGGATCTCGAAGGACTTGGACTCATTCCTGAACCAGTCAGAATTGAGGACTTTGAATTCATTCAATGTCCATGACTGGACCTCGAGACTACCTCTGAGGCAGAGAAAGAGGTCAGCCCTATCAGACCACATGGACTAAAATTGGGATGAAAAGGATTTTCCTAAAGGAAAATCAGAGTGGGACATGCATGCTTGGCAGACAGGCAGGTGCAAGACAAACAACTCACCTGTACTGCGTTGTGCTCCAACTGTAGAAAACAGCTGTGTAATCTGCTGTATCTTTGAAGCATTCTTGGTTCTCCAGTTCTTTTCTTAGGAAAGCTAGTTTGTTGGACAGGGAGTGGGGAAGGAAGAAGACAGGTAAGTTTTTGACCTGTACATTGTTATCGGTCCTTATAACAGGCTTTTTATCATTTAAATTTGGCGGTAGAGTCCTCAGATGCATCTGACAATGATCAGAGCTTGGGATGTTTGGATTCTGCCTCGTCTTTGTCTGTTTATGACAATATACCCAGAAGCTAATTTCTCCTCTCCAGGGAATAGGTAACTGTGCCTCAGAGACTTAACCATGTAAGTAAATTGATGGATCTATTGTGATTATTTTTCTTTATGAATAAGGCAAAAGATATATTGCCTAAGCCCCTTCTTAGAAGTATCCGAGTCAAAGCTGATGGGATTTACATGTCAGGCTCCAGATAATCTAGGCATCAGGTAGTGAGTGGGCACTTCAGTCCCATCTGGTGGATTGCAGTAGTATCTTGGGACTTAAGGGTGTAATTAAACCATCCCTATTAGTAATTACAAAACGGGACTCACTGCCCTAAACGTGACTGTATCATATCATATCTTCATAAAAGCATGAAGCTATTTATTTAATCAGCCAATTCCATGCAGGAAATATTTTATTAATATTCCAATTTTCTGATTCAGCCCTTTGCGTAATAAAATATGGTGACTAAAACAGTTCCCTTTTTACTGTTCTTGCTCTTCCTCTTAAGAGAGGTTGAAATTTTGTAGCACCATTTATGCCAAGCCTCCTTTAACTCTTCAGCATAAATGATATGAGCAAATTAATATTTCCAAACTACAAGATGAGATTGACCTCATAGGTATAAGTTCATTTCTCATCCTGACATCTACTTTATTGTCAAATTAGGCCTCTTTTTTATCTCTGTTACTTTACTTCATTTTCGTTGTAGCAAGAGTGCTAATAGACTATCAACTTCTAACTGGCCACTCACTATTGTATAATGATGTTATTATACAAGGTCATGAACACAACTTGGTTTTTAGTGTTTTATTTTAAATGGGATCCCAAACAGGCTGTCTGAATTTAAAAGGGTCCTAGATGAAGGAGCTCAATTTTAGCAGATCTCTTGTCTCCTGTTAAGTCACTTGTGCTGGATTGAGTTACCTGTGTGCTGGTAAAAGAAATGAAGCCCTGATGGGCTGTGTTGCAGAGAGTCCTAGGATAGGGCTGAAGATGCAGCTCTAGTCTCAGGTTGGTAAGAAGATCTGAGTGTCCTTAAGCTGCTTACTTGAACTCTCTGGATCTACATATTCTCAACTGAGGAAGAAGAATTTGGTGATCCCCAGGATCCCTGCCTGCTGCAGCACTCAGTGATTTTTACGCACATGGATACTTTGTTCATTTATCTGCAGTAGTGCCTAAGGATTAGTTTGCGTGCATACTCTGTGTTCCCAGAGTCCCCTGACCTGCGTACTCTTCTTATTGTACTTTTCACTAATGGCATTGTATATCAGAATGAGCATAATTTTCACATTATTTATTTTTTCCATTTTTTATTGGTGCATCGTAATTTTATATAATGTGGGATTTGTTGTTATGTATTCATACATTCAGAGCAGGCATTTTTATGTGTCTTGTCTCCCACCAGGCTATGAACTCCTAGTGGGCGGGTACCTTTATACATGTTGACATATATGAAAAGCATTTGGATTTAGACACTCAATAAGTTTTTGGCAACCACATGAGTGAGCTATATTATGTTTTAGAGATCTTACAGGGAATGGTAAAACAAAACCAGATTAAATATGGTGGGAAAGAAGCCTTCTACACGGTTGTGGCAAAATTGCTTAGGAACTTACACCATATAATGTAAATTCAATAGTGTCTCTGGGAGGTTTCATTTTAATGTATATGAAATGCCAAACTTTTGCAGCTGAGTGGAGAGGTAAATCATTTCATGCACATAATGGAATCCTTTTATACATTTCTGTTTATTCAGCATCTTATGGTGGGACTATACTGTGTTACTTCCCATCATGTCAAAATGTGGCCTTTTCAGTGGTAAGGTCAGTGCTTTTATAAAACCAAAGAGAGCTTCACCATCCTCACTGGTGTTTTGATGTTTAGAGATTGTTTTTACATGGACTTAGGGAGAGGTGGTCTGCAGAGCAAGACAGTGTGCATATATCTCCTCAAATCAATGAGAATCATGCTGTCCTCTAGAAAATTAGGTTTGAGCTGCATCAACGTCAGAGCCTGTGACTGAATAAATCCCATTTCGTGATTGCGCTGTGTGTGCATTGTGCAGCATGGTCTAAATGGGCACCAGCTATGATTGCTTCTCTTTCCTCAGCATCTCTCGACCATAATGCAGTGAATTCATGGGAGGGGAAGTGTCTCAAGCTAAAGCCCAGGCCACCTCAGATAATCGAGGGCCTGCACTTGGGAAGTCTCTGTAGAACAATATGAGATGGGCTGTTATCCAGAAGTGATGTGAAAAACACACACTTTTCAACTTGTTCAAAACAACCTTGCTGCATGTACTCTTTGCAGGTCTGCTATGACACAGTAGTGGAAAGAAGCTCTACTTGAGTGATTGCCAGGAGTTCATGGGCAGATCAGGTGACCTTTCCTAACCTTTGCTCATTCAGCCACTTGAAAAAAGTGCCTACTGTGTGCCAGACACCTTTAATGAGTAATGAGTGTTGAGGGTGCTTAGATATGAACAGCTTCATGGATGGAGTCTGTTGCTTTTGTATTTCTCTTAACCTTGGGTCTTAAATATGAGCCTTAAAGATATCCTCCAGTTCTGATACACTGAAAATTTTTGCATGCACCTGCAGACCTTCAGAAGTGGTATTTCACATCTCTAATGGTTCATGTTAGAGGTGAACACTCGCAGGGATGAGTCCTTGGAGCCATCAAGCACTGCTGTTGTGACAAGTTTGAAAGTGTTTCAGTGATAATTCCAAAGGCCCTCTTATCTCCTAATCCACTGGAAATTAGTTATAATTTTAGTACACTGTGTTGGAGACAGGTGTCCATTCAGTTAGCAAGTACCCCAAGCTTAGGAAGGTAGGAAGTGCTGTTATATTCCAGCACTGTCCATTTAGTGCAATGATTGTTTCCAACTCATTTCTGGCTTCCAATATCTTAGACTTGCTGAGTCTTCATTGCAAGGCAGGAACCTTGGAGTTTATTAGGTTTATTATGATTCAGATGATGCATATTATTTTTCTGATGATACATATTCTTTTTCTACCTTAAATATGAAGGATCAGCTTCCATTGGAAAGCAACAATAAATTCAGTCCAAACTAAGCAGCTTACTGGCTATGTGTCCTTGGGCAAGTAACTTTGCTCTTATCAGCTTCATTTTTCTGTAAAATAAGAACTTTTTACCTTTAACACATAGGATTCTGGCCCTAAGTACTCTGTCTACTAGACCAAGGAGTTGATGAGAGGCATGTGGGTTGTTTGTGGTCCTCGGTCTTGCCTATCTTCTAAAGCATATACACTTTACAAAAATAAATATGCTTTTCTTTTTCTTTAGAGAGAGAAGGGCAGTGAGAGAGAGAGAGAGAGAGACAGAGAGAGACAGAGAGAATCAATTTTTATTGTGTTTTTCACATGGATTTCATTGCTCTGCACTTAGTTGCGTACATGGGTGCTGGGGTTCGAACCCATGTACTTGTGCATGCAGGGCAAGCGCCTCAAATGCCAAGCCACCACTCCAGTACTAAATTTATTTCAAAAAATGATATAAGTCTAGAATCACAGGCTTGTATTAATATTAACATTTTATTTAATAAGAATACTACCATTTTGGGATTAGAAAACTATGTCATCCATCCATAATATTATCTCTTTTTCTTTAAGAGAGAGAAAGGGTGAGTCATTTTTTAAAATCTGGTTTTTGCTTTTCTTCCACTTAGTTGTGGATGTGGTGCTGGGGTTCAAACCTGGTGCATGACAGCCAAGTGCTGTATCACTGAGCCATATCTTCATCCCCATTATGTTATCTTTTATCCAGTGTTTATTAATATTAAGCCCCTGCTGTATGCTTGGTGCTGTGCACAGTGCTAAGAAAACAAAGAATAAGATATGGTGCCTGTCCACACATCCCTCCTCCCCCTCCACAAAGGTTGAGGACTCTTGATAAACCCAGTTGCTCTTAATTATGTTGCCTTTGGTTCTGTGTGGCAGGAATGATGCTGGCAAGTTGGTAACCTCCTATGGAAAAGAAGAAAAAAAAAGTTCCTCAACTCTGGCTCCTGAAAATGTCTTTAATCATTTCAAGCTTCAGCTGGAGACTGAATTGGAAGGAGAAGCTGTGAAAAGCCCATTTATAAACAAAAGCCCAGCCAGGAGTCAGGCTGCATTCTCCCTAGTGCAGGACTTTAGTATCAGAAGAGCACACGTTCAGAATCCTAACCCAGCCTTCAAGTCCGTGTTCAAAGGAAAGAAAGGCCACATGGAAAATGAAATGTAATTGGGCACCCTGGGAGGAAGGGGACAAAGCCCCGGAAGCATTGTGAAGCCTCTGTGTGGGCCTGGAGCCAGCCTTTCAGAGCAGCAAACATACGCGTCTTGCACACATTTCCAGAGCTGTGCAACAGGCTAGAAGAGTTGCCCTTGGCTTGTAAACATGGGTGCTTTTGCTTCGTACTTCTTCTTCTTCTTCTTTTTTTTATTGTACTGGCATTTGAACCCAGGAACACTTAATCACTGAGCCACATCCCTGACCCTTTTTATTTTTTATTTTGAGACAGGATCTCACTAAATTGCTGAGAACTGGCCTCAAACTTGCAATCTTTCTACCTCATCCTCTGGCGTCACTGGGATTAGAGGTGTGTGCCACCACTCCTGGCTGCTTTGTATTTTAAGATAGAAAAAAAAGTAAACTTTCTTATCAACTCCCAAACCAAAAGATGGAGGCAGAGTGAGCCATTCCAGGCTTAGGATAGGTCTGTGAAGCAACTGTGAAAGCTGTCTACTTCTCAGCAAAGTTCCCAGAGGGGAGAAGAATACTCCCAAACAAAACATCCTTAGGTTACTTGTTTTGTTTTCTGCCGGTTTCGATTATACCCCTTTCCTGCTTTGCTGTCTGCTGAGTCCCCCTTATCTGTGGGTGCCTGATCCATGCTCTGCCCTCTCCTAGACCTCCCAGGGTCCTCTGGGTCAGAAAGAATGGCCCTGCCTCCATGCAGGATGCCCTGGTCCCCTCCATGCATGTGCATGTTGGCCTCCTCCCTAAGACTGTGAGTGTCCCAAGCATGGTGGCCATGAATCCTGTCCCCTGCCCACAGACCTTGCTCAGCATGCACGTGATAAGGTTGACTGAATAAGCAAATGCACACATGGAAAGCAGACAGTTTCTAGTATCTCTTGTGAACTCGGGGAGTCACAGGAAAGTTGTTATCAACTTTATCAGGGATAGGGAGAAAGGGGACAAAGTCTTCCTGCCTGATTGGCAGAAAGCAGAGATAGGAAAGTCAAAATAGCTAGCGAAAGTTACCTGGGAGAAGGACTGACTGAGGCAAGTGAGGGGAAAATGTTAAGGGCTAAGTGCAAATCCTGGAACTTAGGTGCAAGTCACTAATACTAGCAGCGAAGTAGGATCCAGTGAGTTACCTGGCCATTCTCCTGAAGGAGGGGAGGGGGTTGATTTCAGTCAACACGTCATTCAGAGAAAGACGCTGATCACTCTTGGGGTAAATTAATAGGCAACTGGAACATAAAGAAATTGACCATGGATTCCAGCCCCTGCCCTCCGGAGATCCAGTGCCAGTTCAGCTCTGCGTGGACCTGTCCGCCTCCCACACCTGACAGTGCTGTGTGTGTGAATGTGGCCTCTCTGACTCAGTTGTTTCTCTGAATGTAGCACGAGGTGGCAGATAATAGGTTTGGACGGATGTTAGTGGAAGAGGAATGTATCAAGCTAGAGTGACTGTGACAGAAAGAAGAACAGTGAATGATCAAAAAAAAGTGAAGGAAAGATTGTATCTTAAAGAATCAGAGAACTAATAATAGAAGCAACTGGAAATGTTTATACTTTAAAATGTGTTTATAGTGAGGGATGAATATATGGGGGGGGGGATGGAACATGACCACTATCTTATATAGTTTTTAAAAACTGCCATGTGGAAATGTGAGATATGAATTGGTATTCCTCTGTTTACCACTAAAGGAGAGGAGGGTAGAGGAGGCAGACTTTGGCTCAAGGAATTGTCTAAAGTGGAAACAGTTTATGTAATGTGCCCCTTGCCCAAATTTCACAAGCTGATAAATGCTTAGGGAAGGGGTCCTGTACATATCCCTGAATTAGACTGGGGGATTGGATTAAATAGTCTTGATGAACCCTTCTAATTTTAATTTTCATAATTTCTTTTTAAGCCTCAGGAAAATATAGTATGTTAATATTAAATATTATTATTGCATTTCTTTTTGCTCTGAAATCATGCTATGTGAATTTTTTCAGTTGAATCCTATCAGAAAGGTATAGGGAAAAATTGCTCTCATCCTATGTAATAAAAGCACACTGACTTAGTATAAGCAATGACTTGTGTAACCCCTTCAGAGGAGCCGAGTCCTTAACTTAACAAGTGCTTCAGTCTTTCTCCATGTTAGCATGTGAGAACATTCTCAAGAGGCGGGTTCCATTCTTGTCTCCATTTTATAGATCAGGAAACTGATGCATAGAGAGGTGATGCACTAGTACATGGTCAATGTCACAGACCTATGACATGGGAGAACCATGTTCAAACTCTGATTCTCACCCTCTGTGTTGGCACACATTTCTGTAATCAGCTTGTCTCTGATGATGATCTGCTAAATTGGTAACGTCAAAGACAACCCACAGTTGACTTTTGCCACCAACCACTCACATTATCACAATATAAAATTAAAACTGCAGACGTGCTCCTCCATCCCCCACATGTGGAGTCCTGGGATCTGTGTTAAAAGTTTTCAAGAAGAGTTGAAAAGCTACAAGTTCTCGAAAGGCCCCAGGAAGTTTGGCATCTTACACTTAGAAGTACTTCACTACAATCATGTAGCACTCTTCCACCTTACTAGGCTCAGAGATGCTAGGTGAAACGGTTATTTCTCAAACCTGCAGTGTACCATTTTTGAGCATTCAAACCTTCCATGTATGTCGGTGATAGTAAATACAACAAGGGAACTATAACATGGAGTTTCAGAGCTTGTTGAGGTGCGTTGGGCATTTTCCAAATGATCCCAGACCTCTAGGTGCTTTTGCTCTTTCTGTGCCTTTCCATATCCTGAAGCTTACTAAAACGGTTCAGGTGGTTGACTCTGCAAGAAACACCCCTGTCCTGCTGCTTAGATTCTGTACTGGCTCAATCACGTGGTCTGTTTTCAATTCTGCTCCATACTCTACTTGCCAGTATTGGGATCTGTTGGCTTCTTTGTTAGTGAGTAAGTAAAACAGGTTGATATTGGAAAATGATAACTTGGTGTTTCAGTATAATCAGGTCAACTAGTCTTAGTACTTACAAAGGGATGCTGTGGAGCTGTGATTTTGAAACTTAAATTAATTAAAATAAAAAAATCTAGCTCCTCAGTCTCCTAGCCATATAAGGGCTGCTCAGTGGCCTCATGTGGCTAGTGGCTATTGTGATAGAGCTGGTAGACAGCACAGATGATTGTCTTTTCAATCATTGCTGAGAGCTCTACTGAACAGCACTATTGAAGTGCTTGGAATAACTTTAATAGTATTGAACCAGACAGACATGGGCTCAGTGCTGGTGATTTTGTATCTGGAAAAGTGACTTTCAGGTCCATAATTTCTTCTTGTGCATAATGGGATAATAGATGACTCCCTTGCAGGATTATTCTGAAGATTAAATGAGATGTTGTACTTAAAGTAGTTCTTGGCTTGCAGTAGTACCTCAGGGTCACTCATTCCTTGTTTAAGTTTCCTGTGATAGGTGACATCCAACTTGATAGCTCAAGGCGAGTTTGTAAGGCTGAAGTTTACAAAGTCTGACTTTTGCATGAATTTTCTGGTTAGGACCCAAGTGATAATATAGGACTTAATATATGCATTAGTGATTAATTACTCCTTTGATGGAAAGAAAGGCAAAAATAACCAAAAAAATTTAATGGGAAGATGCTTTTTTAAGAGAATAGGTTATATCCATCAGGAAACATTTGTACCATCTAAAGAGTATGCTTCCCAAACCACATTTCAAGGAAAATCAGACTCACAATGGTTTTCTTTGGTCAAATAAGTTTGGAAAACTCTGGATGCACAATGCAGAAGTTTAAGGCTCTGAAAAGTCCTTCTAGAAAGAAATATGTTTAACATTTGTTAACATGGTATTTCTAGGGGGTTGGAGTGGTGAGTCAGCAGTTATGGTGCTTGCTTGGCACGTGTGAGGATGTGGGTTCAAACCCTAGCACCACGTACACAACGAAATGTCGGAGCAATGAAAGCCACATGAAAAATAAATAAAATTGATTCTCTCTCTCTCTCTCTCTCTCTTGCTCACTGTCCTCTCTCTCTCTCTCTATCTTAAAAAATAACCCATAGTATTTCTAGATTTTATGGGTACAGAACCTCTCTCTGTCCTAATAGAATACCTGCTAAAATAGTGTTCACAGTAATCATTTTAGAACGTACCGCTCAAATAGTGCTATTTTTCAGAGGCATCTGCAGGGAGGGTTCATTGAAAAGCATTTCCTTCTGCACTAACCCCTAATTCCCACATAACAAAAGGGATGTGGGACGTCCAGCTCAGTCACTTTTGTAGTTCCTTAAGTAAAGGATAGATCTGCAGCTGGTTCAGGACCTGAGAGTAACCCATTTTGTCAAGGTTTAAGGTTCAGTAAACAGCGATTGAGATCTCTTGTATTTCAGACAACCACAGAGGCTGTTTTTGTGCTTCGAGACTAGAGGATAATGTAACAGTGCTTCCATTGGAAAGCAAGCAGTTTTCTAGGCCCTCTGCCTTCAACAGTTTGTCTTTGCAACACAATACGTGTTGAGTCTGAAGTTGGTCTGACAGAAGAAGGGGAATGTAATTCAGCCTGGGTAAGGGAAAAGATTGCGTTGAATAAAGGACTCCCAGTGTTAGCTCTTACAATCTGAGGTAATGACCTCACCTTTGTTCACTCACTGCATCACAGATGATAAAGGTTGGCAGATAAACCCACACCCATAAACAATCACACTGCGATGCTACATGGAGAACTACTAGTCAGGGTAATGACCAAAGCAGGAAAGGTTAATGAGAAATTTGCTCAAATCAACATTCTAGATTCCAGATACACATATCTATCTGTATGTATGTCATTTGTCTTGCTCTCTATCAGTCATCTATCTCAGGGGTCAGTAAACTTTTTCTGAAAAGGACCAGATGGTAAATATTTTTGGTCACTCAGGCCATATGGTCTCTGTTGTAACTCGGTTCTGCTCTTATAGTACAAAAACAACCACGCGGATGAATATGTTCCAGTAAAAATTTACTTACCGAAGCAAGCAAGCTGGATTTGTCCTATTGGGCATAATTTTCTGACCTCTGATCTATTTCTTTGATAATAATTACAATCAATGTTCATGAGCAGTTTCCAAAATGTTTGCCTGAATCAGTTTGCTGTGCTGATACAGGACTTCGGGAAAACTGAAAATTTTTAACTGAATCACCAGTAGTAAGTACTTTGCACAAATAGATCATTGTGGTAGTAACTAATGATCAGATATTATTCTAAAATCTCACTTAGCTGTCACAACAATCCTAAGAGTTAGGGACTCTTATGATCATCCCCATTCTGCATAAGGAAACCCAAGTTCAAGAGGCTAGCTTTTTCAAGGCTCCACAGTGAGGAAATAGATTCAGTGAGCCATTCCACAGTGTGCATGTCAATGAAACCAACATGCTGTACACCAGGAATATTAAAAAGTTTTACCTGGGGGCTTGAACGGTGGCTCAGCCGTTACAGCACTCGCCTGGCATGCATTAGGATGTGGGTTCATACCCTAGCACCATGTACACAATGAAGTATCAGAGCAACAGAAGTCGCAAGAAAGACTAAATAAAAAATTGATTCTTTCTCTTTCACTGTCCATCTCTCTCTTTTTAAAAAAAGTTTTACTTGTTAATTTAAAAACTAAATTTAAAAATCTGGAAAGTTGTGGGTTCGAGGCCATGAGAAAGTGTTCTAAACCACTAGTAATCAGAGAAATGCAAATCAAAGCTACATTAATATTTCATCTCACTCCAGTCAGACTAGCAAAGATGAAGAATACAAACAATAACAAATGCTGGAGTGGTTGTGGGGAGATGGAAATGCTAGCACACTGTTGGTGGAACTGCAGACTGGTACAGCTGCTCTGGAAAGCAGTGTGGAGACTCTAAAAAGATTAGGGTTGTATCCACCATACGGCCCAGCTATCCCTCTTCTGGGTATTTTCTCAGAGGAACTAGAATCAGCACACTACAGCAACACAGCAAAAACAATGTTCACAGTGACTCAATCTACAATAGCTAAATTATGGAATCAACCCAGATGCCCCTCACTTGATGAGTGGATCCAAAAGCTCTGGTATACATATTTACATATGTGTGTATATATATTATATATATATATATATACTTATATATGTATCTATACATGCACACACATACACACATACACCCACATATATATATATATACACACACAATAGAGTTATACTCAGGTATTAGAAACAACAATATTGCGGCCTTTAAAGGTAAATGGATGACAATGGAAGAAATCATGCTGAGCAAAGTTAGCCAAACCCAGAGACTCAAGAGTCGAATGTTTTCCCTCATTTGTGGAGGGTAGAGCAAACCCCAGGTTTGGGTGAAAGTTTGTCAAACTCATGTATTAGACCCAGCAAAGGCATAGCAACACATAATCTGGGGGAACTACAGATGTGTAGGTGGGGGAAGGGGGAAGGGGAGGGAAGAAAGGAAGGGATCTAGGGAGACAATCAACAGTATAGCATACTCTTTACCACCACCCCAGAAGTCAAATAATACTTATGCAATCATTTAATTCTGAAAAATTTACAATTATATATATATACATATATATGTGTATATATATATGTCATATATATATAACATTTATATAGATACATATCTATCTATATGATGCTCCTATAAGAAATATAAGGGACAGTGAGAAAGAGATGATCAATTTTTACATGTATGGACATTTATATCTCTTATAGGAGCATAATATAGAAGAATCTAGAGACTGGTGTGTGGGTGATGTGGGTGTAACTATTGTTTAAGGTCAAGTGCATATCATACTGTTACTTTATACACATTTATGATTGTAGAACCGCTCAACTTCTTAATACAAAAAAACTAAAGAAAAAAGTAGTGCAATAGAAAAAGATGGATCCCAGGCTATCCGGCACCAGGGTTCATACAATTCCCCCAATACCATACTGTCTCCAAAGGGAATTTTGGTAAAAGCAACTCTTTGTGGCTTAATGGATAACGCATCACTGTCCCTCACAGTTCTTTGCAACTTTACAGGCATCCTGTGACCTCCGTCTCCATCTGAGCAGTCCCACGTGCATTTCTGCTTGAGCCACACTGATATATGATGGCTATCTTCTCAACATTCCAGTCCCCTTCACAAATCATGGTTTCCAAAGGCTGTTGCATATAATGATTCCATTTTCCCTATCCTTATCACCTGGACACCTTTAATTCATCTTTCAAGACCCACCAACAATATCTGCTTTTCAGTTTTCTTAAACTCCTCTGTAAGACTTAATTGCTCTCTACTTCTTGTTCCAACTGCATCTGCTGAAGTTGAATTTGTTGGATTAAGTTTCTTCCCCAAGAGGACAGAGCTCTTAGGTAGCAAGGAGCATCGTCTCACTCAGTACCTAGCACAGGACTTGACATGGATCTAGCAACTGTTCAACAAATCGGTTTTGAAAGTAGGAATGTGAGGGAACGAATTCATCACAAGCCCAATAAGTAAGAGTTTTGTATTACATGGTGTTAAATGGCTAGGGAACTTTGGGTTGGCTTCTGTTGTGTAAAAGCATCCCTAAAATGTACCTGAAAGCATCTGTTCTGGTTATCAAAGATCATTAAGAAATTCTTGGAGCCTGATCCCAACTAAACTTTTCCAGGAGAAGCAAAGGAAGGTAAGAATTGTGCTCAGGGCACTACTTGTATGAACTATGTATTTTACTTTAAAAAGTACAAATTTCCAGCAACATAAAATTGCATCCTGTGTTTGTGTGTATTCGTCTCCCTTAAATCTATAGAATGCACAGCTTTATTAGTGCTTTAAATATACATTATATAGTTATTTTTATCTAGCTGCCTCCCATATACCAAGCAAGGAGCTAAATCATTGAGGAAGACAGAGGCAAAAACCTGGCTCTGCTTCTCCCCTTGATAATCTAGTGTGATGGACTCTATGACGTAGAGTCATAAATTACTGTACTCATTAGTGCTACATAATTGTGGTAAAATATATCATGAAGAAGGAACAGGTGCTTTTGCTGCATCCTCTTCTTTGTATATATCTCTGGAAGTATATTTTTGTATCCCTCTAAGACTGAATTTCTTGTGTCCCAGTGTTAAGCGTAGTATTAAATATAATGTTTATGAATGAATGTTTTCAGAACCTCAAACATGGAATTCAGGTGACATGCTATGCTTGAGTGAATCTTTGGTGGTAGGGGAGCTGGGTTCAAATCCCAGCTCTGCCCTTAGCCGACTGTGGTGAGGATCAGTTCAGGCTTTCCTGTTCAGCTGGGGGAATAGCATGGCCACCGAGAACAAGATTGAGGGACTTAAACTATTTGTAGGAAATGTTGTGTGCATCAGGAGTTTAAGAGGATGCAGTGAGATAGATGCTTGTGTGACAGCAGGAGAGACAGATGTAACTAGAGAAGAGAAGGAGGCCACAGTGGGACGAGGGCAGGAAGAATTTGAGTGTTATGAATACAGATTCCCTGCTCAGTATCTGCTGAGACCATGGTAAGCATGGTTCACATTTGTGAACAGGAAGTTGGGTGAAGAGGCAAAACAGAAAAACAAAGTGAAATAAAATCTCAGAAGATCATGATGAGTTGAAAAATGAAATGGAAAGGTGCCAGTGCTGGCCTTCTTTCTGCTTTTCCTTGACTTCTCCTTGCCTCATCCTTTGGGGAAGCTGAAATCATCTCTGTAGGCCCCCTTCCAGGGAAGATTTGAAAGGAGGAGGAACTTAATAAGGGGTAAGAGTTATTGTCCAGAAAAAGGTTGCCTTCTAGGGCTCTGATTATTTATGCCTCCAGGATAAATTCAGGGCACATGCTTGCAGAATTTTAGTTTCTTTGAATTAAGAAGCTCCAGGTAATCTTCCTATCAGGAGAATAATCACAGCTGTTTCCGTATCTGAACAGATCTGCTAGAATTGAAAGGATCCCTTCTGCAAAATATTTTCATAGACATTATCTCATTTATACTTTAGAGCATCCCTCTGAGGGTAGGTGTTAATATCTCCATTATAGCCAGAAATTGAGGTCCAAGTTAAATGATTTGCCTAAGGCTACATAGCTAATGAGTAAAAGATAGAACTTGAATCCCATCAGGTCTTCTATATCAAGCTCCATATTCTTTGTACCACGATGGGCTTCTAAATGTTAGAGTCTATGTCAGAGGGCCGTGCAGGACCAAGTCTTTCATTGTCTGTAACAGTCAGTGGGCATGGGACAGCTTGTTTCAAAATGTTTGGTAGGTATTAATAGCACCAGTTCAAATAGCAGACTCTGGTGCTCTGTTGGTGAGGTGTTTAATAGCATTGGTTTGGGGACCAGATGATGTGGGTTTGTACTCCGGCTGTTCATGAAATGCTGTAGGGCTTTGAGCAAATTATTTAACATGTTTGTGTTAACTCATCATTTACTGAAGAATAAATGAGTTAGTATAGGTCAAGACCTTGGAAGTTTTCTGTAGGATGATTTCTTAGCTATTATTTTTGTTATTATCCTGATTTATGTTGAGCCATCTGACTATCCAAATTGCATCAAATGAAGAATAGGTCTAGTTGCCACCAGTTACCATTCATTTGGGGAACAATTTAGTTATAATGGATGCACAACTAGCTGTTGGTTAAGAAATCATCTCCGTTTTCTATAAGGTTGAGTATTCTCCTATATTTGAGCAGGCCCACATGAAATACCGCAGTGTGTTTTCCTTAGTTGTACCCAGTTGGGTGCGAAATTGTTCCATATTACCGTTCCCCAGGGAGCTTGGATGGTACTGAGCAGAGTGGAGCTACAATAAGTAGTAGATAGCGGCAGTGGCCTGGTCATAGTATCCTGAATGCCACATTGGAGAGTATTGACTTCATGCTCAAAGGGCAGTCAGTAGAGTGCGGTAATGAATTCATCAATTTTGCTTTTCTGGAATCAGTCTAGAGAGGAGGGTGTGAAGGGCAGATGGAAATTGATGAGGCATAATCAGGGGTGTAGGTTTATGGGAGTAGGAGAGAAATAATTAGGTCCAGAGCCAAGACAGTGACAACGGGAATGGCAAATGTGTGTGCAGCTGGGGTTGTGTGAAGCCAGTTTCCAGCTATGCCTGCTACTTAAAATAACGGGGAAGTTGAGGCATGAATTGTCTGTCTCCTGTGGTATAAAAAAGAAAAACTTTGAATTTTTTTCCTAAAAGAGTAACTTTAAAAGAGGAGGTCAGTGCAGCTGGAGCAGCTTTTAGGTTCCTGAATAAAAAAGCAGCAGGACAGAGCTCGTGGCATTTAGTGCCCAAGCTTCAGAGTGGGCAGGAGAAGGAGAAGTTGTGAGAGGGAGCACTGATCAGTGAAGACGAGAGATTTCAGGTCACGCAGGAGGAAAGCGATCAAGTCATGAGGGGTAAACATGAGATCTAAGAAGAAAACCAGAGGAAAGGAGCTGTAAGGATAGGAGCTGAGCTCAGTTCAGAAAGGTGCACAGATGGGGTGGTTCCCAGACAGAGATGGGCCCCAGGAGGACCTGAGGCTAGTCCTAGGAGGAACCCCTGCTGGAGAAGGTACAGACACAGGCAGGACACAGGGCTTGTGATAAAGCTGGCAGGCAGTCTGAGGCTGGAGCGAGACACACGGGCACAATGGAGCCTTGAGGACTTTGATGACACCACATCAATTCAATATGGGATGGCGCAATCCACACAAGAATGGGAAGCACAAATAGCATAGAATGCCAAAGGCATGCGGGACTCTGGGGGAGGAGAAACCCGTATAATTTTAGCACAAGGAACAAAGCTGTCTAGGAAGATGGAAATGTTCTGGGTGAGTAGGGACTGCAGGGCTGGTCAATAGGAGAAGAATCACATAAGGATAGGATTCTTCTTTTTCAAACATTGGGTGGATGCATGAAAGGACATCTTTGTCAAAAGGTGTATGATCTCAATTTTTTTTTTATTCAGAAGGGGGAATAATCCCATTTAGGCATGAATATGCCCCACACGGATAAATGTGTAAGGGAAAATGTATGCAAGGAGTTGAGGCTGTAACTGCTTGAGGAGAAAGACAGTTACGAGGATAGGACTCCAGCAGCTCATTACTGTGCTTGGGATGGAGAGTAGCACCCTTTGGAGGTTTTACTCAGAATCCATTGTAGGGCAGAGAGTTAGACAGGGCAGGTGGACTATGGGTTTAGTCAAAGAAACCTAACTTCAAGTCTGTTTCTTGACTTTCTCATATAATGACTTGGCATCTGTCGTTTTAGCCCCTGGACCTCAGTTTCCATGAGCTTACCATGTTTCTCTGACTAGAAGAGGGTTGGGGTGTGTGTATGCACACACGGAGAACATGTCATTTGGCACTGATAGATTTTATCTCTAAGTGCACAATTATGAAGTTTAAAAGTTGAAGATGGACTCTGAGAATTTCCTTTGGCTGATTTGAAGATGTACTTCTGTCCCCGCTGGTAATGCTCATTCTAATCATCATCATCATCACCTTCTCTTCTTCCTCTTCCCTCATCTTCCTCCTCTTCCTCCTAGCTCCCATTATTGAGTGCTTATTCTTCCCCAGCCCTGCACTGGTTTGCATGCATATCATATTCATCTTCACCATAATTTACAGAGGGGAGTGATGTTATACACATTTTCTACCAGAAGAAACTGAGGCTTGGAAAGGTGGAGTGATTTACCTGAGGTCTCTCACCTGGTCAGTGGAGGAGCTGAATTCAAACCCTTGTGTGACTAAATCTCCAAAGTCTTAAGCTTCAACCTCAATGTGGAGAAAAAGTGGAGGGCTTTAGAATACGGTTCAACTGATCATGGGGATCCCTCGGCCAAGATTCCTGGGAATTAGCTCCATGTCCTCCTCAGCAGCATATCAGCAACGGGAGATTTTGTATGGTCTCACATGCAGAAGGCAGCGACAAGACTGTCCCTGAAGGAAGACCCAGCAAATTGTTCTGCAGATCAATGTCACATGGGCTTCTTATTTGAAAATAGGAGAGGGGAAGAATTGGTAGACATTTTAAAATTTAATTTCCCCTCCCTGTTTGACACCTCTGTTATGAAGTACTTATTTTGCCATGGGAGTGGGACACGCACACACACACACACACACATACACTCTCACACACATACAGAAGATGATGTAGAATGAGGGTGCCGTATATTAGGGGAAAGAGGAGTGTTTCAGGAGCAAGGGCTCAAGTTAATGGAGTAAACTTTGGTGAACGTTTTGATCCTCTGAGGCTCAGTTTACTCAAGTACAAAGTGAGGGAGTCAGTTAATCTGTAACCTCTAGGACCATCTCTAATTCCAACTGGTTATATTACAGGATAGAGCCTATACCAAGTTCTGTTCATTCTCCATTTTGTTACCAGTTTTCCAGGGCCATCCTTTAGTTCCTGTGGGCTCCGTTAAACATCATAGGGATTTTTCCCCCTTATTTCTTTCTTTCTTTTTTTTTTTCAAAGAGAGAGGGACAGTGTGTGTGTGTGTGTGTGTGTGTGTGTGTGTGAGAGAGAGAGAGAGAGAGAGAGAGAGAATCAATTTTTATTGAGTTTTTCACATGGCTTTCGTTGCTCAGACACTTAGTTGTGTACGTGGGTGCTGGGGTTTGAACTCACATACTCACACATGCCGGGCAAGTGCCGTAACCACTGAGCCACCACTCCAGCCTCTTCCCCTTATTATGGAGATAAACAAGACAGGCTCCTTCTTTCAAGAGGCCTGAATTGGAATGGGAGAGTGGAGAAAACAAGTTGACCTTCTTTTTCCCATTATATAACCCTGTCCATCTGACCACCAGAGGCATGGGTCTTTCTCTTATGCATGCTTTTCTCCAGGGACAGGTGCTGGGTGGCTCAGTCACTCACCAGGGACCTCACAGCTAGAGAATGACAGTTTGGATCAAAATATTGGCTGTTGCTAACTCTATCACCCATGCTCTTAACTAACTAGGCTGTGTCTCTTTCAAGAGGTGGCTAAGGACACATTTAAACACCTCCGTAGGGGAGTGATCAGTGAACCATCCGTTCCTTTGTAAGCAAAAAGAGAATCAGTGATGAACTGAAGCACCATTTGGTAGTCTCCATGGCCCCTTGCCATCTTGGGGACATCTTTAATGGAAAACACTACCATATGGCTAGAGTTAAATTGCATTTTGTTCTAACCCAGTAAATTTTTAGCCCCTTCTCTTTCTACTTCACTGCCTTGAAGCCTGTGTTCCACCCTCACTGCACTGTTCACTCTTTCTCAGTGTGTCATACTGTCTCTTGCCTCTGGATTCTGCACATCCTGAAATGTAATCACAGGTTTTCTTCTCTGATTCCTCCACCCAACCATGTCTCCCAGAAGGCAAGGGCTGTGTCTCATTTTTCTGCACCAAGGCCTGGTCACAGGCTGGCATATGGTAGTTGCTAAGTAAATGTTTGCTGAAAGAATGTGCTACAGGTAATCCAAGGTGTGATTCTCTCCTGCACAGAACCTACACAGAGACTGCGTGGTGCTGGCTTCTGCCACACGTCTTGTTTAACCCATGCCTGTGACATGAATTTCTCTGTTTGGATCACACTTACTGATCTTGATTCTTCAATAACACAAGATTCAAGGAGTAGGAACCCATGATCCCAGGGCAACTGTGAGGTCCAGAGAAGGAGCATGACAGCTCCAGGTCTCCCAGCCAGGGGTTTGCAGAGCTGGATTGCTATATTCTCACGGAGCTACAGTCTGATTCATCCTGTGCTGCGGTACCCCCCACCTAAGAATCAGAAGGATGGACTTTAATAGCCTCTCTTTGAGGGAAAATTAATGCTGTTGGAATGAAAAAAAAAAAAAACTAGGATGTGCTAGGCCCTTGAAATATATTTAAAAAATTAAGAACCTTGTGATGTAGAATAGCAGCAGCCCTGTTCCTTGTCTCAATCCCATGTGTTCATTACAAAATGCCACCTGAGTACTACAGCCCCACCCTGCCACTTCCAATCCCTTTACCTTCCTCTACATTTCCCCCGTGGGACTCCTATCTCCTGATGCAGGAGGAAGCTTTGTGTGCTGCTGATGAATATTGTTCACTGTTTGGGCTTTTGTTCACATGTATGCTAGCTCCCGGAGGCAAGGGTCTTGTTTCGGTTCATTGAAAGAAAAAGTGTGTGTCTGTGGGAGGCAGGATGATGGTCCCTCAAAAATGTCCATACCCTAATCCTCAGAAACTGTGAAGGTGTCATATGGCAAAAAAGACTCTACCGATATGGTTAAAATTGTGGATCTTGAGTTGAGGAATTATCTTGGATTATACAGGTGTGCCGGAGTCTTTAAAAGCTATAATGAGAACCTTTCCTAGTTACAGAGAACCAGAGAACTGGCAGCCTGATAAGGACTTAAACTACCCGCGCTGGCTTTAAAGATATAAAAAAGGGCTACAAGCCAAGGAGTCAGTGGCTTCCAGAAACTGGAAAGGAAATAAATTCTCCTTTAGAGAACTAAGAAAAGAATGGACTTCTTGACATTTTGATTTTAGTTCAGTGAAGCCTTTACTGGACTTCTTACCTACAGTAGTGAAAATAATGAAATTGTGTTTCTTTAAGCCACTGTATTAATCTGTCTTTCATTACTATAACAAAATGCCTAATGCAAATAACTTTACAAAGTAAAGAGGTATTTTAAGTTTACAGTTTGAAAGTCTAAATGTTCAAACAGCATGGCACAGGCTCTGGTAAGTGCCACTTTAACTGTGTTACCTCATGGCACATGCGAATGGTGGAATTGTGTGTTTGAGGAAGAAATCACATTGCAAGACAGAAAGCCAGAAGGAGGCTGGAAGCCCACCATCCCTCCTGAGGGCATGCCCCTAACTGACCTTCAAACCTCCCACTAGGTCTCAATACCACCAGGACCAAGCCTCCAACTCAAGAACATTTATGGGGAGAGGAGGCTCTGAGACTATATCCAAACCGTAGCACAAAACCTGAAGTTTGTGATAATTTAGTATGGAGGCAATGGAAAAATATTACAACGTTCAATAAATATTTGTTGAAAGATTGAATGAGCCTCAGATCAGCTTTAGTAGGTAAGAATTTGTCCCTATTCAGGAAACAGACTTGTTGAAGCAACTTGGGCTGCGAGTCACAGTAAGGGGTTAGCAGAGCCTGAGTTCTCACTCAGTTTCCCTCCTTACTGTTGTGTGCAAGGGCATTGGTATTGAACTTTTCACACACACACACACACACACACACACACACACACACACACACGGCAATTCTCCTCCTTGATTCATTCCCAGATAAAGGGGGTATATCTCTCCACTGAGACAGAAGAGAGTGAAACCATTATCACACTTGGGCAATTTAGAGACATAGTTAACAATCTCAACCCCAGAGCACTACTCTGTGCTTGTATACAAAAATCCATCAACTCCACAACCAAGAAGCCATCCAGCAACTTGTTTGTTGTGAACAACAGGAAGGAGCCACATCCGCCTTCAGCTCCTGCACTACCAAGCTGGGCTGGGAAGCTCACCTGGTGTGGTCACCTTGGACTATCTTAGATCTGGGAAAACATGAGCTTGAAGTTCAATTTCACACCATCCGTTCTAAGGCAACTCTTGAAACCAGTGCTCAATTGTTAATAATAAGGGACGACTGTGAACAGAGGACCTGTAAAATTGTCCTCTTAGAGAATGGGTTGTACAGACACCACAGATTTATTTCAGTGGATTTTTGGAGACTCTGTGCTTGGAAATCTGGCCAAGGCAGATGGTGTGTGCGAGGAGAAAATGCTGGGAGGACTGGTTTGCTCATAAAAATTTTCCATTGAAAGTTTTGCTAGAATGTGATGGGGACGCTTCCCAGTCCTGAACAACATATAGAGACCAAGCATATGAAAAGAGAAAACACAGCGGGCAATCTTCATGAGTGAGACGCACACAACTCCGCGGTACAAAGCAGTATTGAATCTGTAGACATTGACATATCAGTGTGTTAAGAGCAACATCTATATAAAAACACTCGGGAGCCTTATGCTTTATGCTCTGGACTCCACAATGATTGCACTGTCTGTCAGACAGGATGGGGAAAACCTGGATTGGTCACCTAAGGCTTGTTTCCTGCATTTCGGTTTCACTCTCATTTGACAGGTCCCAGCATCCATTTGTTCTCTTCTGTGTTTGAATTGTGAAAATAAGCTAAATCAGAGCAGTCTTTCTTGAGTTATAAAACCAACCATGTGAAGGTGCTTTGATTGCTGTTGGGCTTGTACATGACTAAGAACCAGCTCCTCGTGGTAATTTTGCAGGTGATGAGCCAGTCACGTAGAAGCGTCCCTTTGGGATTGACAAAGGAACACGAGGTTGTGTTTCTCTACAATAAGTAGATTATTTCAGAGATTTTCTTTCCTCTCACCCCTTTGGTATTATGAAGACTTTAGGAGATTTGAGTATTAAGGATGTCTTGGAAAAGGGCTGAAACACACACCTGGAGCAGTAATAGGGGCTCCATGATCATCAACTCTTATGTCCACATGTAATCACCCAAGGGACCGAGTTGCTGCTGAGTTGTGCCAGGCCTAGGCTATTGAGGAGGACTCAGGCACAGCCTCTCTGTTGGGCATGTGCTTTTATTGTATGTTAACAAACTCTTCTTCATCTTGCATGTTAAAAACAAAGACAGCCTCCTCCATGAGGCCTTTCTTTATTTCTTTTAGATAGAACCAGTTCTTGGCTCCTGCTATAACATGTTCCCCTCTATATTTGACATTGCTCTGTGTATCTCGCAGTTACACACAGCTCTGTAAGAACACAGGCCTGTGCCCTTCATCTTTGTCTTCCAAGAGATAATGAGCAATAACAGCAATGATAAACTCCTTATTACCCATATCCATGGGCTCCACACCCGTGGATTCAACCAATTGTGGATAGAATTTGTTTTAATTGCATCTGTAATGGCCAAATTTCATATATCTTGTTTTTATATGGGAATGACAACTATTTACATAGCATACATATTCTCCTGGGGGTTATAACTAATCCACAGATGATTTAAAGGATTTAAAGTACATGGGAGGCTGAACATAGGTCATATGCAAAGACTCCCTATTTTATATGAGGGACTTAAGCATCTGTATTTTTTCGGGGGGATACCAGACATTGAACTCAGGGATGCTCAATCATTGAGCCACATCCCCAGTCCTTTTTAATTTTTATTTTGAGACAGGGTCTCACTCAGTTGCTTAGGGCTCACTAAGTTGCTGAGTCTGGCTTTAAACTTGGGATCTTCCTGCCTCAGCCTCCTAAGCCACTGGGTGGGATTACATGCGTGCACCACTGTGCTCAGATCATCTATAGATTTTGATATCTTCTGGGGCTCCTGGGACAAACCAGTCACCAGAGATACCAAGCGTGTCCATCCTCCTCCTCATTGTCATCGTTGTCACTATGGTACAGACTTTGTATCAAGTAGTTCATCCAAATTATCTAAAATCCTGGTCTCTTTAAGGAAAATTCTTCAGTAAGTAAAAGCACAGGTATTAGAAATGTCCTGTGTTTGGGAAACTATACTAAAAAATGTTTTAACATAAACAATCAAGTTAATGCTGGTAAGCCAGTATTTATTAAAACCGACTTTGTGCCAAGTGCCTTTTTCATATAATACCATATCAGCTTTACAGTCACCTCAGGGAAAAATAAAGCCTAGAAACTTTGGGTCAGAGAATTTTACTTTTCAGTTTATTGCTATTTATTTCTCTAAATCTCTTTTAATTTCTATACAAGGGAGATAATAACCTACTTCAAAGGGTTATTGTGGGACTAAATGAAATAGTGGGTAGGGGCTGGCACCTAATAGGAGCTCAATAAACATGTGTTGAATATTACACTAAAACTTTGCAGATTTCTTGGCACATATTAGAAGCAACCACTAGTATTAATTATTCACACTGTGCCAAGCTCTTTCCTCAGATTCTCACATGGATTCACAAATGAATTAGTACCACCATTAACACTTGGAAAAATAGGTATTGAAATGGTAAAGTAGGGCTGGGGGTGTAGCTTAGTGGTAAAATGCTTTCCTAGCATGCATGAGACCCTGGATTTGATCCCCTGCCATCAAAAGAGTGACATAATCTACTTAAAGTCATATTATCAGTGAGCATTGAAGTTTGATGCAAGTTCTTGGCCTTCCACATGAAGGCCTGATTTCTTTCCACCACATCTCTGCAAAATGCTGAGAGTCGTCGGTCATTCCGTGTGTGGTTTGGAGATCATATTTTATGGAGTGATGCTGGATCAGTCTCATCTGTGTAATGTGGGAGGAAGTTGCTCCGGCTGGTGATGAAGCAACAGCACTGCTTCTGTTGCCCCAGGGCACGTGCTACTTTGAGTCAAGGGACCCCGCTTGCCTGGCTCCAATCAGAGACCACTGATAACAAGGAATGACCAAGTGGCATAACCACTCCTGGGAGGAAAAGACCCCTCTACCTTTATTCTAACAAATATTCACAGCAAGCCTGTCTGGGAGCCATATATTCATTTCCCTGTGGGCAGGTCCTTCTTAGATATTTTGGCTTATGCTTTGTGACTAGAAGGTAGACTTGGGCAAATACTCTTTGTCTTCACAGTTCTAAGTGGGATGGGCTGGGATTCAGTTCATCAAGCTTCCTTATATTTTAAGGAATCATAAAAATCAACTGGTTCAGAGTATTTTTGTTTATTTTTTAAGCAATGGGAAGTAGCATATAGCTCCACTATATCAAATAGGAAAAGTCCGTGGAGGAGTTTCTTAGCTGATAGCCCCTCCACCTTTCCTCCTTCTAATCTTCCAGAGTCCTCATGTTACATACACCTTGAGAGGACTGTGAGGGACAGCCCTAAGGCCATCCACAAGTTTAGGAACTTTCAGGTTAGCTTCAACCCCCAAGGTTAAAGAGATGAGTCAGCCTCCCAAAAAAGGTTCTTATGACGTTTATTCCAGTGCTCTGTTCACTTCATTAGAGTTAATTTACTCTAGAAGACAAGCTAATTCAAGGTAGGAAATGCTTGAAGTAGCAGATTATAGTAAGCAGTGACTCCTCGGTATTTTCCTTTTGGGCTCATGAAAAAGGCTGTTAGACATTTGTTCTGAATCCACCTCCAAGTCGCTGAGGCATTCTGGGCTGCAATGCCAAATTATGTACATTCCAGGGACTCCTTCCTCCCCCTGATGTGTTGCTAAAAATGAGAACTCACACAAAACCATATGTTGCGATTTTCCTTTGGTTTGGGCACAGATCATCCAAGTGTGAAAACAGAATTGGTCGCTCCATCCGCCTAATGGCAGATTGGCACATCTGTACTGTTCTTACTGGGGAATTATGACTTACATTTTATAGGGCTTGGAAGTTTTACAAAGATATCAAATGCCCAGTATCTCAAGTGATGATTGTGGGAGATGTATCAAGGCAGAGTGGCAGAGTGGGTGGCTTTATTGATCCCCATTTCATAGGAGAGAAAGAAATTCAAATTTGAGGCTCAAGTTCCACAGTATTTAAAACAATTCTGAAACACCTGTTATTTCTTTATTGGTTGCCTGCCATTTTAGACTGAGGCAGAATATAGATGCTTCTCAACTTCCCCCAGGATTAGGTCCCAATATACAACTGTAAGGAACCACACCAGGGCCAGTCACAGCCAAGTTTAGGAACCCATCATAAGTTGAAGATATCATAAATCGAAATTGTGTTTAGTACACCTAGCCTAGCAAACATCAAAATTTAGTCTAGTATGTTGTAAACATGCTCAGAACACTTATTTTAGCTTACAGTTGTGAAGAATCATCCAACATAGAGCCTATTTTATATTGAAGTGTTGAAAATCTCATGATTTGTTGAACACTGTATTGAAAGCAAAAAAAAAAAAACCCAATGGTTATGTGAATATATACTTTAGCATCATTAAATCAAACTTTATAAGTCAAAACATTATAAATCACGGTCTGAATCAGTTTTTATCATTATTGACAAACTTTGAAGCTGGGGTGATAATACAGGAACAATATTCCTGAGGCCAAAGTTGAAAACAATGGTAGAGCAATCACAAATACAGAGTATCAGTATTGAATTATCTGTAGAGATTTGGAGGTTTGTGCTAGACATTTTCCATCTGTCCCTCCAGATCCTGCGCTAGCCTGCTCTGTGCTCTGGGACATCAAGCTTTGTACTCCAATAGGCCTTCTGACTTCTGGTTCCTTTGGCCATTGGGAACATTTGTAGAACACATGGGAGGTCAAGTGTGGGGTAGAGGAGTTTTTCCCCTGTCTCTTACACCTCACGATCAATACAGCCTGGCTACTCCTCTCCACCAGAGGTCACAGTCCTGGAGAATGGCCCTTTCCATCCCGCCTCTGTCTGTAGGTCCAGTAACCACTCCTGCTCTGCTGTCTTTTCATACCTTGGGGTGGTAACTACTCCTTAAGGTTAATGACCCTTGCAGTACTGCCCTGTCTGCTGCTGCTTCCCATAATACCACCTTTACTTTTGTAACCAGACCTGTTATGTGGCTCTTTTAGGGTCACCAATTTGAAGATGCCATGTGTGTCTTGCTAGGTCCCTGATAGATGTTTCCTAAGTAATTAGGAATAACCTTACGTTTTGGGTCTTCCAGGTAGTAAGAGTGAGGTCTTACTGGAAAAGTCCTCTGTTTTACCTAAGTGGTAGTTCTCCATCTCTGACTTCCACGTAGACCCTTAGCTACAGCATCTGGAGTTGAAAACCATACACAGATGTCTATGATTCTCAATGTTTATGTGCATAAAAATCACATGGGGAGCTTATCAAAACTGACTATTTCTGGTTTAATCTCCCTGAAGATCCTCAGTCTATAAAGGAGTGGGGCTAAGATATCTTCATTTTTTAAACAATTTTTTCTAGTTGTAGATGGACACAATGCCTTTATTCTATTTATTTATTCATTTTTATGTGGTACTGAATTGAACCCAGTCCCTCACACGTACTAGGCAAGTACTTTACCACTGAGGTACGAGCCCAGCTCCAAGGTGTCTTCATTTTTAACAGAATCCTAGGTGAATTTGGTATAGGTACACACTAGACCACATTGAAAAGTACTTCTTTATGGCACAAGAGTGCTTGTCAGCCTACCTTTTATCTTTGTCAGACTCTGTAACCAAATTTGTATCTTCCAATGGGTGGAATGTAATTCCTTGAAGGAGTATGTGTGTGTGTGTGTGTGTGTGTATGTGTGTGTGTGTGTCTGTGTGTGTGTGTGTGTGTGTGTGTGTGTGTATTACAAGGGAATTTCTGTTGAATTAAGCAAAATAATGCTGTTTTTTTCCTTGTTAAAATTAGTCAAAATTAGTAATTTCTCAATGGCCTCTGTGTTTTGATGAATCTGTGTATTATCCATCAGTTTTCTATTTCTTCATCTGTTCATCCACTCATTGATGAAATGTTTATTAAGCATCTACTATATTCTAAGCACTTTGCTAGGTACTAGGGGTGGCACAAAGGCATCCCTGTTGCTAGGAAGCTCTCAGGTAGCTTGAAGCAGCCATGTAAGCAAATAGGTGTTTTTTTATTCACTGACCAAATATTTATTGTGCACCCAGTGTTTGCCAGGGACTCTAGGCACTGGGGATTGGGGATACTGCAGTGAATAGAGCAGCCAGATATCCCTGTATTCACAGCAGCTCAAATCCTTGCCAATCTTGTATGATGAAGAATAAAGGACAGACTTTTTACTTCTATGCGCATGGTGGCAATTATGCCACGGAGCCGCACCAGCTTCACTGTGATAGTTTTCAGCCATGTGTAAGACTCCGTCTAGACTGAGCGGCCCAGTCCCACCATCAATATGATCAGGATAAATATACACAGGCAGATTTGAGGAACCGGGGTCTGGAGTGGAAGCATTCAACCGTGGGCTGCTTATCTCAAAACTGCAGTATTTTAAAGCCAGTCTGGCAGAGCAGTTGGTTTGGGGAAAGATTTTAAGAAAAGTACCAGATTGATTGGGTATATATGGAAGACAAGAGAGTGGAGCTGTTTTCCAGGGGAACTTCAGGCATTTTGTGTTAGCACTGAATCTCTTGCAGCTTGTCCAGCACTCTGTACATACCTCTATTAGTGTGCTCAAGAAATATCACAGTTAGCTCTTCCCATGTCTCTGCAGGTACCTCCTATCGCCTGAGACAGGGATCATGCTCAGTGTTACCTTTCTAACCTGGAAATTCACAGGAAATAATACATAAGATGTTTGTTGACCCAGGAAATGAATATGCATTTGAATAGTTCTTTATTAAATACCTCTTGTATGTCAAGTACTGTATTAAATTCTGAGAGGGACATGAGAAGGTTCATCCACATATTCAGGTAGTTTCAGACTGTAGAGAAGTGGCTACATCAGGCCACCATGCTGTGTGCTGAGTCATGACAGAGGGTTGTGGCAGTCACTTCATAGGTCCCCTGAATGATGGTTGAGAAGCAAACGGGCCCAAGAGATTCAGAGTGTGAGCTGTACATCCAGTCTGCCTGAATCCAAGTGTGGCTCTGAACTTTATGAGCTCCATGACCTAGGGAGCATTCCATATCTTTCTATGGTCCAGTTTCCTTGTCTGAATGACCTCATCCAGGTTTGATGGAATTAAATGTGTCAACCCATACAAAGGGCTTCGAGCAGCACTGGAGGCACAGCAAGCACTGTATAACTTTTGCTGCTGTGGTGATTCATCAGTAAAGGGTGGTTTGAAGGATGCACTGTCACCAGAGTTGAATTGAAATCCTCTCTCTGTTACTTCCAAGTTTCCTGACCTGTGGTCAGTGACCTCACCTGAACTTCTGCAACTATGTATGTAAGTGGTCTTCGAATATGACTTGTAAGGGTTTGATGAGGTCCTGCAGACTGAGCATTTAGCAAGATCCCCAGGGCTCCTTATTGCCAGAGGCTTGGCAGTAGTGGAGGATATGAGCTCTTGTGTGGAGGGCCCTTCTAGGACAAGCTCAGGACTACACAAGGACAGGCCCTTTGTCCCCACCTGTTCTTGCATGCACTATTTTAGGATATAGTTCCTGACAGGAGAAATTGGGACCTGTCAACCAAAGCGACATAACAAGCACTAAACAAAGTACTCCTGGTAGTATTAGTGTCTCAAACTGGGCTGAAGCCTGTGTCCTGGGATAGGGTTATGACCATAGTAGGACCAGGCACAAGAGATGGAATGCCAAAGCTCCTGCTTGAAAGAATGTGTTTCAAATACATTCCCAGACGAATGGAGCCCGTGGCTGGCACTGTTTAAACTGTCTTCAAAAAACATTGATGCTCAGGGCAGGTCCAGATCAGTAATACCTCTCTGCAGGTACAACCAGGTATTTCATAAAAGAGATCTAAGAGATTGTAATGTGTAGCCAGGATTTGAGAGCTACCCAGGTAGAACCAAGTGGTCCCATTTGTGAAGAAAGGCAAAAGTGATGAAGGAGGTTGGGGACTAGGGGGAAAATTGACTAGGGCATTGAAGAGGTCAAGGGTCTTTGCAATTTAAACACTTCATTTTTATATTTAAATAAAGCACCTCTGAATTTGTTTAGCATAATTGGAAAGGTCATTTACCCTGGGATAAATTTCTTTTTATGTCGGATACTAATTGAATGGTAATAATTTAAAAGATCATTCACTTCCATTACTCTCTGGTCAAAAAAAAATAATAATAATTTACTTCATATGGAAGTTTAAAAGAAATTAATGGAGGCTTATAGGCTCATAATTTGTGAGTGAATGAAACACTGAAATTACAAAACTTAGTGCTCTTAGGTGATCTATATTATAGTGACTCTGACAACAATGCTGTCTATTCTTAGGACATTTTTGTTTCTTCTTTTCTTTATTGCCAAAACATTTAGGCTTATCATCAATTAGAAAAAAAATTTTGTTTATTTATTCAACAAATTTTTACTGTTAAAAGCATAAAAGTTCTTTAGTTTATTTTTTTGAATTTATTATGTGTACCCTTGGCAGGCCTATTTCAGCTAATTCAAATTCCAGCAAATAAATTGTCTCCCTAGGTATACCATTCTCATAATCAACAGTTTTAGTGGTCTCAAAAAGATGGGCCTACTTCTTTATCCCCTCTGGGATATGCTTCCTGGAGGGGTCTGAAATAAGGTTGGAAAAATTGTATCCAATTCTTTAATAATCCTTTAAGTATTTTCTGATACATGTTTCCGAACGGTGCCACAGATATGTAATTTGCAATGGGAAGGAATGAACTTGAATTTTATAAGAACCTAGCGATTATGTTCTTGAAATATGTTCATGACTATGTCAGTGGTGGGGGACCCATCCTCCCAGATTTATTCCACATGGAGTAGGATTTGTGACTGCTGGTTTCTTTTCATCCACTTCTGCTAATAGATTCAGGAAGTAATTTTCAGATGTGGAAACAATAGATCATAGATAATAAAAGTAGAGGGTAGGCAATTTGGGAGGCAGATAAACTTACGTAGCTGAGATCTCTTTGTGCCGCTCTGCCCTATTTTGTGTTTGTGGCTCTTGTGCATTATTCTCTTTTATTTTCCTTTACATGCAAATGCTGTCAAACCAAGACTTGGTGGATGGGTAGTTAGCCTGTGTACCAGGATCAGGACTGCTTCTGTGAAGCGCCACACTGTCATACACACACACACACATACACATTTTCCTTCTTCTTTTTTTTTTTTTTTGTACCTGGGATTGAACCCTGGGGTGCTTAACCACTGAACCTCATCCCCAGCTCTTTTTTTAGTTTGTAACTTTGAGACAGGGTATCACTAAGATGCTTAGGGCCTCCCTGAGTTGCAAAGCCTGGTGTTGTAATCCTGCCTCAGTCTACCAAGCATCTGGGATTACAGGCGTGTGCCACCACGTCCAGCCACACACTTATTTCTTCCAAACACTTCATTTACTCTTAGCTGCTCACTTGGCTCGCAAGACCAGTTATGTGTTATTAAAATTTAATTATTGTTGAGCATCATTGCAAGGTTATGGGGGCTGGTCAGAGGTAGCACAGAGATGGAGTGAACACACCAGGGGCCTAATATTCTAGTCAGTTGTCCTCTTGTTTCTTTAAGGTAGGTATGGAATGGAGCTAGGCTGTGTCTTGCCTGTAAAGGGGATTCCCCAAGAAGTTTATTATATGTGCATCTTAAAGGTCACATGTGCAAGCAGAAAGAGTTTTTGAGGACAATCTCATATTATTACAAGATAATCTACTGTACATATTGTGTATTCAGGTCCTCTGAAAGCAAAATGATATCTTTTTTTCAGAGCCCTTCCGTCTTGATAGAGAAAACAGGAGCTTAGATATATTTTCTTGAAGCCAGGGTCTGTGAAATTCCTTTTATGGAACTCATGTGCCAAAACATGCTGTGTAAAGTCAGCGGGAGGTCATTACTGTTTTTATTAGGTGATTATATTATAAATATGAGTTGGACCTCAATCATAAGCAGATCCTTTATGTGTGTTTCTGAACATTCTGGCTCCAAAGTGCTAAATTCCAAATTGGAATATTGATTGTCTGATGCCTGAGTTACAGCCTTCCTCAAATCTTGAGCTGGGCCTCAGGGCCCATGTGTCTTTCTGGAGATAAGTTCTTGTAACTGGGAGATGTAAGGACTTAAATAGTGCACCCCACGAGGTGGAGAACCAACGGCAGACTTGGCCACTGTTCTCCGCCTTGTGAGTCAGGAGGTATTAAGCACGTCATTTTATGGCATACATAAAAAAATGTCATAATTTGTAAATGTGAGTTTCCTCTCGGGTAAGGCAAACACTAATGCATTCCTGTGAATGTCATATTATTTCTGTGCAAATCCACCTGGATGGTTTTTACTTGATTCTTTGGCTTTTTTTTTTTTCTCCTTAAGCTAAACCATAGACCTCTTTCCTAAATTTTCTAATTCTGCAAATATTCCTGGATTTTAAAGTTTGACCCTGATATTTTAAGAATGGTCAAACATGTCTGAAGCATAATTTCTCAGTCTCAGAACTGTTGACACTTCATGCCAGTGCCTGCTAATTCGTTTTCAAAAACATATTTTCTATCTTGTTAAAAAATTTATTTGTGCATTATAATTATATATAATAGTGGGATTCATTATGTTGTGTTTTTACATGCACATAGCATAATTTGATCAATCTTATTCCCAGGTAGCTTCCCTTCCCACCCCAATACTCCCCCTGATTTGCTTCCTCTACCCCACTGATTCCCTTTTATTATTATTTCTATTAGTGCATTATAATTACATATAATTGGAGCATTATAATTTACTATATATGGGATTCATTGTGCTATATTTGTGTGTGGATACAGCATAATTTGGTAGAATTTGTTTCCCGGTATTTCCCTATCACCCTCCACCCCCCACACCAGATAATTTTTTTGCTGTGCATTGTAGGAATCTAGTAACATCCCTGGTGTTCACTCAGTAGGTGTCAGTAGCCCTTCTGCCACCATTGTGACAGCCAAAAATGTCTTCAAACACTGAGCCCTGGGTAGTAAAGTAGACCCTCTTTGAAAATTACTGCCTTAAAGTGACCAGTCAGAGCCCCTCAATGTTCCAAATGCAGAGTGAAGTGAATCTGAGAGTTTAAAACCAGATGCAGACACCAACCTCAGCTTGGCAGATACTTAAGGTACATAGACTTGCCCTCTGGGATTGAGTCCTGAGGGCAGGGTCATGAGTTTTCTGTTATCCCATGTAACAGACCCCCAGTAAGTATTGGTTGGATGAATTAAAAGAACTCAATTACCAGTGACCTGACGTTTCCATAACTGCATGTTTTGTATGTATGTACGTACCTACATATCGTGTGTGTATTTATGTCTTTCCACTAAAAACTTGCCAAGTCCTTATTATTCTTGACTATCTCAGCATCTCATCAGCAACAGGCACCTAGAAACCCTCCAGTAGTATTGGTTGAATGGCTACCTGGCACATAAAAAGTACATTAAAATGATGAATTAACAGAACATCCGTGGCCATATGCCACCAGAGATGGGGTTTTGTGGCACTTGTACCAGTCTGTGCCTTGGGATGTGCAACTCTTCACAATGGCCTCCCTGTGGCTCTTGTTTATTTTGCCTTCTCTCAAGTCTATACTTCTAGTATCCAGATCCAAAGAGGTTTGTCTGGTCTTATTTTTTAATCCATGCTGGTAAAAAGGAGAACATTCGGTCCAGTAGGAAATGAATTGTTTTCCAGTCCAGATCATTACAGCAATGCAGATGGCTCCTGCTTCTTCTCCGAGCTCCCTGGGCTGCCCCACCAGGACTGGGATCCACCTGAGGGTGATGGCTCCATTTTGAAGGCTTGCATTTAAAGTCATAAAAAAAGTCAGAGGACAGCAGCCGTTCCCAAGATTTATGCTGAAACAGCATAAAAGTTTAGTGTTATTGGAAGGTATTTGAAATCACTTCCTCAACTAAATTTAAATTCATTCTCTAGGCTTTGACTACCACAATGGAGAAAATTTTAAAATGACTGTAAAAAAACTTTTACAAGGTATAGTGGATTTCTAGGTCAGGACTCAAGGCGTGAGGAGGGAGGTGGAATTAAAAGGCACTTCAGTTAAAACTAGAAAGGACAGGAGAGATGACCTGGCTCCACCTTCTTTCTGTGCAGATAAGGAAATGGGAGATGAAATGACTTGTCCAAGGTTACAAATGTCTTCTGTCTCTGTCTTTTTGATGTTTCTCTTCCTCCTCCTCTTCCCCAATTCAAAAACCAAATCTCAGATTCACATACACAGATAAATAATGGGTTTCCTAGGCTGTAAATGTGGCAGCTTTATTCTAATAAATATGATAACTAAGAGATTGTCAGGTGCAATTCTTTTCTTTGAATTTATGACTTAACACTGGTTCAGAGAATGAGAAGTGTGCTGACAAAAAAAAAAAAAAAAAGCCAGCCGTTGGCAAAATGTTGACTTGAATCTAGGCTTCTGCTCTATTCTGTTACCATTCACAAAATGTGAAGCTGCCTTATTTTATTTTTCACTCTCCTTGTTGCATTTGTTCATTCATTCATGCAGTATTTCCTAAGCAGTTGCTAAGAGTTGGGTCAGAAGATGCAGCAGTTCTGGGACATGGTCTCTGTCCTCAGCTCAGCTTCCAGTGAGGACACTGAGACCAGCAGTTGATTCCTGATGAGCAAATTAGTAGAGCTAAGAAGATGGTGTCATGGGGGCTGGCATGGAGGGTGGGCAGTTGTCAGCGCAGGTTCTTGATAAGAGGACCAGGAATGTGCTGGCCATTGCAGGAACAATGTTGTTCATCTTAAGGGCTCTGAAGAATCTGATCCAGGAAAAAGCCTGGAAAGAGAGCCTCGTGAAGCCGTGGAAGAGCCCAGGCCTCCGTTTAAGTCTAGCTGCCTTGACTGTTTAGTAGGGTGACCTTGGGTTGCTTCCTCAGTGCTCTGATCCTGACAGTGAAGTCAGGATGATCACTCTGGAACGCTTATTTTCGTCACCCTCGTTTAAGCACTAGGTCTCTGGCCCTTTGTTAAGTGCTTGATAATAACGTGATTCCATGCTCTGGAGAAGGAGGTTTTCCTACTAGGTTCTGAGAAGAGTCTTGGTTTTCCCCTTAGCCTAAAGCCAGAGCCCAAGCTTATAAGACTGGTCATATAAGAATCTCGAAGATACAAAGAGCTGATCATGAGGAAGCACAATCTAACCAAATGTCAGTTGTTTGTCCTATACAACAAAATTTTGTCCATGCCCACTTTGTAGGCCCATGAAAGTGGCATGTGTGTGTCACTCATATTTCTATTTGAGATAGATGGGTAAAATATGAAAAAGAAAAACACTTATTAATAATTATCAGGCTCTGGAACTATAAAGGAAAAGATATTTTTCTGATGCTTTAATTTTTTCTCTTAGCTAATTCTTTGAATTTATGTTGTTTTGATGCTACATGGGCATCAATTCCTGAGGAAGGAATAGTTCTCACACCTCCTCCACCCACAGTGGTTGGCTAGGATTTGGACTAAACTCTTGCTGTGTGCTAGCCATTGTGAGGATCCTCATGGCACCCTCATGGCACCTCATGGCAGGAATGAGGAACCAAAGCCTGGAGATCTTCCCTGACTTCTGCAAGCAAGTGAATGAGGCGGGGCAACCTCAGATGTGCCCAGCTCCAACATCCAGAGTCTAACCATTAAGCTCTCTTGCCTATCACCTTGATTTCTTTTGGGCATTTTCTGGTACTATGATGGCACAAATATAATGGTGACTTTCCTAGAATTCTCAGCTATCTCTTTCCAATCCTACCCTCTCCCACCTTGATTTGTGACCTCTTTCTTAACACGTTTCCATTACAAGCCTTTTGATAATTCTATAGGGGAGAAATGAGAAAACCTCTTTAATAAGGGTACCCATGTTCAGTGGGAGGGTAACTGCATGCATTGATGGTTACTCTTGAACTTGCTTGGTTTCTTTTGGTAGCTGACATTGCTTCCTCCTATTCTCACTGTAATCTACCAAGATGTATGTTTCTGTCTTCATATTACAGAGGAGGGCATGAAAATATGCAGATATAAAGCTGATACCAATCCTAAAATCTTCAAGTAACTGAACCCCTTGTAGATATCTGGAAATGTATGTAGCTCAGGTGCCCAAACAAGTCAGGAACCCAACTCTGATTAGAAACTCCCTTCACTCACTTCAGACTTCAAAGCTCTTTCTTTTTTCCAAAGTTCTGATTCATTTGACTTTTCTGGTCTTCATTCCTGGTCTTCATTCTCCCTATCTCTGCTAAAGATGTTCAGAATGGTGTGTTAGTTAAGAATAGATGCTACATCTGACCATTTGGATTCCCGCTCTGTCGTTGGCCAGCTGTGTGACATGGGACATGATCCATAATCATTTTGAGCCTCAGTTTTCTTTTTGCTAAGGTGAGGATAATAATACCATGCTTTTGAGGTAACTGAACATTATGTAAATTTTGTTACGTAGGGATAATGCTTAGAATAGTATCTGGAATATACGAGCTTTACCTATATGTGTTGGCTGCTATAATTATGAGCTATTATTATTTACTTTTCAGTTATATATTGTGCCACTGCCATGTGCCAAACATTGCTAGATGGTGGGGTGCATTCCTGAGTCCCTTGCAGCTCTAATGTTCAGTGATGGATATAAACAACCAATCCCTACATCTCTGGGGGAAGCACTATGGTTAGCTCCAGGGAACTTATAAATCGTTAGGTAGGAAATGAAAAATGCATTTAGCTATTACTTTCTCTTACTCATCTTGTTCACGTAGGTGGATTGCATTTTACTACCTAATTAAGAATAAGGGGGAAAGTGGTAGGAGGCACATTTGTACTTTTGTGTGGGTTGAAATTTCCTGAGATGGGAAACAAATTCATAAGCAGGAAAGACAATAGCACTATTTAAATTGGAAAATCCATGGATATTGGCATATGGAGCAAAGCCATTTTGCTATTTTGGTCAGGGAGGAGGAAGGCATAAACACATTTGCACATACTGTCCTTGGCAGAAACTGGTCCTGCAGAGAGCAGGACACATTTGGATATGAAAATTATATTCTGACCACTAATTTGCATGGTCCTATCTTTCTGACCACCTTTCCACTTCTGTGCACATAAAGAGATAAAGTCCTCAATCTCATGCAAATCAGATTTTGAGAGGGGATAAACTGGAAAGGTTTAGTGCATTTCATGTCTTTTAGAACTGGCCTGTAAATACCAGTTCCTCCTTGCCTGCAGTTTACAGGATTTAGTAAGGCACCCTACAATGATCCTGGGCTTTAGAGTCTTGTTATCTACTTCTGCTCTTATAAATTCCAGAGCAACCTTGAGATAGACATGATATCGTTCTGAGACTTTGCCTTTCTCTGTAGCATGTGGAGAGTAATTATTCTTGCACTGTTTACCCACAGCTGTGTACAATGGGTAGCACAGGGACTTGGTGTCAGAAAGCTCCTCACCTGAACTGTGGCCTCTCCACTTGACTAGCTTCTCAGACCAGCATTTTCCCCATCTTCAATTTTAAGACAATATTAGCTGTGTCACCAAGCTATTGTGCGGTTCAGTGGTGTGTTATGTATTTGGTTGGAGTATACTAGTTTTTCTTTTAAAAAATACTATTTATTATTTTTTACTTTTTCTGGTATAGTCATCCCTGGGTATCCACAGGAGATTGGTTCTGAGACCTCACTCAGATAAATCTGCAGATGCTTAAGTCCCTTGTATAATATAATGCAGTATTTGCATATAGCTTATGCACATCCTTCTGCATACTTTAAATTATCCTAGGTTACTTATAGTACTTAATACAATGTAATATAATGCAGCACTACATAAATACGACACTATATAAATAATTGCTATCTTGTGTTGTTTGGGGAATAATGACAAGAAAATGTCTGAACATGTTCAGTACACATTTTTTTCCTGAGTATTTTCCATTTGCAGGTAGTTGAATCTGCATATGCAGAACCCACAGATACAGAGGGTCAACCGTATAACCTGTGTTTTAATTGTAGCATGCAGAATATCTACATGGGGCCAGTAATCTACATCTTGTCCATTTGGTTCATCTCTGTGACTAGACCATATGTCTGATAGTTTGTTGTTTAAAGTTAAATAGTTTCCCATGCTGTTGCTGGGAGTTTCATTTGGGTTAGCCATTGGAATTCTCCCCTATAAATATGCTTACATTTGCCTCTGTTATGATTTTTTCGCATCCCCAGAGTTGAGGCTGCTTTGGCTTCTTTTGGACCCTGTTCCATGGGTGATACCTTAGGCGTGCTTATGGCAATGGACCTGTCCACAGGCATGAGATCTCCTGAGATGAGTTTCAACCAGGGAGGGAATCAAAATAGACCCCACGTGGCCAACAGGAAAACTGCTGAGGAAAGGATCTGAATTCTTACAAGGCACTTTCTTAGGAAATATCCCTTTACTATAAATAGGAATGGATATTCAATTTTAGGCCCCTTAAAAAATAACTCTCTGGCACTGAAATTAGATTTGAGGCTGATGGAATGAATATAGGAGGGGGTGATTCTGTGCCATGCTAGGACACGTCTGAAAGTTCTGAGCAGCTGGTGCGGTGGAACAGCTGAGCCACAAGCAAATATCAGCTGATTTTAGCACTTCTTATTTCTAGACGTCCTGGTTTGTCAGATCCAGCTCTTGGCTCATTTGTACGCTCTCTTCATGAAGAACCTCAGTGCTTCCTCCTGCTCTACCACTGACGTGGACAAGTGACTCGCCTTTCAGGGTCCCAGTGTCCTGCATTTTAAAATAGGAGCTGTGCCCAATGTTGGTAAAGAACTTAGGATGTGCCAGGCAGTGCGCCAAGCACTTTCCCACCTATCCTCTCATTTAGTTTCTACAACAACACTGTGAGAAAGCATTCGGCCTTTGAGTCTCTGAGTTTGGGATACTTCACTTAGCAAAATATTTTTTATCTCTATCCATTTGGCTGCAATAGCCGAGTAGTAGTCTCTAACAGCTGAGTAGTATTCTATAGTATATATGTACCAAAGTTTTTGAATCCACTTGTCGAGTGAGGGGCATCTGGGTTGGTTCCACAATTTAGCTATAGTAAATTGAGCTGCTAAAAACATTGATGAAGCTGTATCTCTATAGTAAGCCGATTCTAGCTCTTTTGGCGAAGCTAAAATACAAGCGGAAACAGTATGATAGATGGATAACCTAACAATTACCTCAACGTATGATTTTTTACACGATCATAGGGAACTTTCCCTAGGTTCCTGGGGGACATAGGGAGAGGGGCAGGGAGAGGAGAAAGGAACAGGAAGGACATCAAGGAGACCAGAGGGAGGTAGTATGGGGGAATCTAATCAGAGGGGAACCTCTAACCTCCAGGAGAAGTCCAGTTAACTTGGGGCTTAAGTAGGGTGAAACATGGAACCGTGGGGAACCCAAGGGGTGGAAACCACCAGTCTTGGCTTGTTCTGTCATTACATTTTTGTTCTTGATTGTTTGACAATGAATCCCTCCTAATTGTAAGACCATGTTCATCGAATAAAAATTAAAAAAAAAATAAAAAAGCAACACCATGAGATAAGAACTATTATTTTCTCTATACTGAGAGGAGATTGAGACACAGTTGGCCTTCCAGGACCCCATCATGCAGGGGATTTGCACACTTGCTTTGGGAGAGGTCTATCCAGGCCTCTGTCCCTTCTACTTTTCCACTGGGGATTCTTCTATGTAATGTATATTCTCTCTCCCATGTGCCTCTTTCTCCATGGGGTCCTAGCAGTTTGGTCATCCCTTAGCTGTGGAAGACTGTCCTCAGAGAATGTCCAGGGATTCTGAATCCTCAATGTGCATGTGTAGGGCATGCCCCTGGTCTTTGGCACCGTGGAAAGTGTCTGTAAGCTCCAGGCATTTAAGAGCTACTGATGTAGGTGGTAAAATGACTAAAACAAACCAATGAAGCCAACCATTTGACAAGAAGGAACTAGATCCATTTGGATTTTGAATGAATCAACTTTCAAAAACTCTGGTTGCTTTTTAATGATCTGACCACATATTTTGAAGTTGTGGAAATACAAGGGAAATTCACTTTAACAAACTCATGAAAGAAACAAAAATATGAATCTAGCTTGTGGGCTGTATATTTGGTCCCAAGATTTTACCACCTTATCTTCTCCCTGAAAGATTTCAAAGGAATTGAAGACAGCATTAGTTATTATTTATTTAGGGCTCATGACAGACGCTTTAAGTTAGGGAGCAAAGGTTTTGTATATATGGTATGTGTCTGTATGTGTGTGCACATGTATGCATGTATTCGGGGTAAGTATCTTAGTACATTTGTGCTACTGTAACAAAAGACCACAATTCAGATAGCTTATAAACAACAGAATTTATTTTTCACAGCTCTGGAGCCTGGGAAGTCTAAGATCAAGATGCTGACCAATCTGATGTCTGTTGAGGACCTGCTGCCTAGCTCATAGATGGTACACCATGATGTGTCCTCCTGAGCTTGGGAGGGGAAAAGCAGCTCTCTGGGGCCTCTGTAATATAAGGGCACTAACACTATTCACTAGTGTCAGTCCTGAGGACCTGATTTTCTCTCTTAGGCCTCTCCTCCTAATTCCCTCTGACTGGGGATTCAGTTTCAACAGGAATTTGGGTAGGGTGTGGGATTTGCAAACATTCAAATCACAGCAGTGGGTTCATCAGTCTATAATTAAGCAACAAAAGAAGGTTTGGTAGCTGGTGTCATTGAAGAGGCACAGGAGAAACCCTCTTTAGGGAACTATGGTCCCATTTATAGTTGTTGAACAATCAGAAGTACTAGCAGTGGCTTACACACCCTGAGTGCATTTTGCTTGTCAGGCTCTTTTTAAAGGACTCCACAAAGGTACACTAATACAATGATCAGAACTTTGGTTTGAAGTAGGCAGTATTACTATGAGCATTTAGGGATAAGAAAATTGAAGTACAAAGAGTGTGAGGACTTGCCTAAGGTTGATATGAAAGCCAGCCTGGAGTATGTCCTATAAAATTTGATGGCAGGTACCTAATATCGAACAAATTAATATATTTATGCTTTGGCATGACCTTCTTTGAAATTGTTTCACTCTGAGACCTTTCCTGGAAGCTCCACAGAGAAGATTCAAGCTTTGATTAATTGCCCAGCATGGGGTGTTGTGCACATGGTGTTAGTTCTTTAGTACTATCCTATGCTTGTGTTTATCAGGACACTTTCTGATTGTCATGTCATGACCTGCTTGTCTTCCCTTTAGACTGTGAGCTGCTTGTGTTTCTATGTAGTGGTGATTTCTTCCTGCTGTAGTAACCAGCCACCATGAATCTCAGTGCTTCCTCAGGTTGGCAACAACACTACTCAGCTCTGTTCCAAAAGTCTTTTTATTCTAGGGATCTAGGCTCTGGGAACAGCTCCATCTGGGCCGTGTGGTTCTGATGGTGGCAGAGCAGAAATGCAAGAGTCTGAACTGGCTGGCACAAATGTGTCCACAGTTTCTTCCCAGTTATGATGTGTGGTTGTCCACTCTTACCCCATTGGTGAAAGCTAGTCACATGGCGATGACCAAATCTGACAGTGGAGCAGGGAATAGTCTCCATGCACTTGGAGGTACTGGCAGTCACATGCCAAGGGGTGTGGCTGCATAATCCTCTTCTTGGGAAGGACACAGATATTGAAAACCAATATACTATGCAACCATCTGGGCATTCCTAGAAGTCCATTTTTATTCAAGAGGAAACTAAAGTCTGGAGATGTCACATACATATAATTATGTGATTTGAGCTAGTTATCGGATTCTGTGTCCGTGCTCTTTTCCCATCTGGTATCCAGCTTTATCTCTTTCTGCTCTAAAACATGTACTCTTTTCTTGGGACATACTGAGTTTTATGTAATTTACCAAAGCAATATGTGCATTCATGTATCTGTGACTTAGTATATGATGTTACATCTGTAATTGCATTTTTCTCTTTCAGTGCAGCTAAATGCTCATTTTTTTCCCTACTGAAAACTCAGGGCATCTGAAAGAATTATTTGTTTCTCCTAGGCTTGGATGGGAGCCTTCCCTCTGTGCTCTGTGGGATCCTCTGTTCCCTCGCAGTGCTTATCTCCCTCTGCATTTTAAGTGTATGTATGTATGTGTGTGTGTGTGTGTGTGTGTGTGTGTGTGTGTGTGTATACACTTCCCTCTACCGCTAACTAGACTCAGACTCTCTGCGAGGCAGAGAGACAGGGCAGTGTTTTACCTTTGAGTCTCTCTATAAAAAATGGTACATTAAATGTGCTATAAATGTGCACTGAAATAATGAATAACTAGAGTTTTCCTACATAAGAATGAGACTTGTCATTGCAGGGTCAATACTCATGCATTTCATATACATGTCAAGTTAGTTGGATTTAAATCATCTCAGAACAAAGGGCCTGGGAAATCAGTCCACTTTCATGACTTACATGCGCTCTGTCTGCAGATGGTTCTTTCTTTTAAAACTCAGCAATTTTTGTACAATGTGTTTCCAAAGTGATTTTTATCCTTCCATCTTCTGGTATAAAATAGGCTCCAATTATTCCCTTTAATTAAGTGGTTTTATTTTATTAATTGTTTCTAACTTACAGAATTCCCTAGAAACCTTTTACATGTTTCCAAATGAAGGCAGGAAGAAAAGCACATTAATTATACACACAAACTCCTTTTGGCGAATTAAACATGATGCACAGTGAACATGAAATGACTCACCCTCCTGAGCTATCAATCTTGTCATTAGTGATGGCTTGTATTAGTAGTATTGACATGGGCTTATCTAAATTGGATTCTGCAAAGAGTCATTTTAATTTTGCACAAATATAAGAAGACAAAGTAGTTTGATGTGTGTGTGCGTGCATGTGCGTGTGTGTGTGTTTTAACCCTCTATTTTGCCAAGCGATTGGGTCTTCTGTTTCTAATATCATCTAATATTCCATTTTGCTTTAGGGGTTATAAAGCACAAGACCAGATATAATCTTTTCAAGTCATGGTACAAGCCTAGGATGCATGAGTTTTAAAGACGAAGAAATTGAGATTCTGTAGTTAAAGGTAGTGCCTCAAATGATACAAATAGGAAGGGGTAAAGACTTTTGAGTTATCGTTATTTAAAAAAAAAACATTTCTTCGAGTAGGAAGAGAAGTTGTGATGGGTCTAAGTACTTTTCCTGTAATTTTCAGTGGTTAACTAAAAGGAAATTTGGATATATTTGTTTTAAATTGTCAAGTCAATAAATATCACTTGGGCACCTGTTATGTGCTAAGAGGTGTGGATGATGAGATAAAATACAATGTCTTTTGAACATTTACTGTGTGCTAATGCTTCATGGGATTCCATGATCTCATAATGTAGTATCATGATAGTTCCCAAAGCACAGTTGAGGTACTGAGAGATTAAGTGACTCTCTAGATTATTTGGCTAGGTAGCACCAGAGTTGGGATTCAAACCCAGGAGTTGGGCCCAAATCTCAAGCTCTTAAAGACTGCACGGTACTTCCTCTCCATCTGTGACTTCCTTCTGTTAAGATGCATGTGGTCTATAGTGGAAGGCAGTCACAGATTCAAAGCTATGTTACATACTTCATGGTAGCTATATGATGGTGTCATGGCAGATGGCCATCACTTCTCCCAGGAAGCATGATCATGTGGCCTTAAAACACTCTTTTAGTCACAGCAAAGCTTGACTCCACCAACTGCACTGTTCAGAAAGCGTATTATATTTATAAGACTTCTTTCTCCTGGAATAAGTTTATTGCAATTCTTGGAAATATCCTAGGGGGGTTATTCACCTTCCAAACTAATGAGAGAATCCGTAGGATTGATGGATGTGCTTCCATGAGTCAGAAGCCATTCATTGAACTGCTAATATGTACTGGATGACTAAGACCCAGTTCTTATCCTCAGGAGCTTCACAGGGAGTAGAAATAAATTTGATGTCAACAAAAACACAGAACAATAGTTGAAGTTTACTGAGGACTTACTATTTGTCAGTTCCCATTTTAAGTGCCTTACATAACTTCTCATTGCAACTGCTTCTAAAGTAGGCATTTTCTCTGCATTCTAGAGGCTGGAGGAGTACACAGAGCTCCTTTAAATGATGTATCTGTTTTAAAGGCAAGGGCTTTTCTCCAAATGAAATGTTGCAGTTATTGCTTTTACTATCTTTGAAGAGGCAGTTCATCTGACAGTGTTCATTGAAGAGCTTCTCCATGCTAAACACCATCCTAGGTGCAAGCAATAAAGTACACAAAGTCAAAATCCCTGATCTGGTGGAGTTTCCCTTTCAATGGAGGCTAATACACAATAAATAATAAATTAATCTTGTACTAGTTGTGATAAGTGCAATGAAGCAAAATAAAGTAGGGAAGAGGGTAACTGGTGAGATAGTTTATAATTTTAAGTAGTGTGCTCAGAGAGGACTTGCGTGTCTGTTTATTGAGGTTTAATTAAAAATCAAGTCACCATTGCCACCTCTGCTTAAAGCCTATTATTTCTCTCTATTGCCCTCATAAAATCCTTATGTTTAAAGCTTCTGCTAACAGGGACTTATGCACCTCTCCAGACTCATTTCATATCACTCCCCTAAACCATGCTTCAGTTGCTCTGAGACTGTGTTTCTTTGAAAATGCCATGTCCTTTTGTCTTTGTGCCTTTGCTTGTGCTATGTGCTCTGTGGCAACACTCCATCTCACCAGGAAGCGTTTCTAAATATGCTCACCCCACCAACCCAACTGTATTTCCATAGCACCTGTGTTTCATTTTATACTGTGTGGATGTCACCTGTATGTGGTGCCCCTGTACCAGAAGTCTGTGACTTTCTCAATCAGGGAATGCTTTTCTCTGTAAGTGCTTAATAAATGTGAAAAGAAGGAAGAAAGAGAAGTAGGTAGGCAAGAAAGAAGGGTGGAAAGAAGTTTAAGAAATAACTAAGCTAGGAAGAAAGGAAGAAGGAAGAAAAGAGGAGGAGGAGCAAAGGAAGAAATCAGTGGTTTTTGATTAGGGATGATAAGGTCAGAAGACCTTGATTTAGGTACTGGGCAGAAGCACACACAACTGTTTACTCCTGGTGCGCACCTGCCTCATCTTAGCAGATCTTTTCAAGTTTCATTCTTTAGGGCAACAAGGCACTGAGTTTTCCATGGGCCTCAGGACTTAATTCTCCTAATTGTGGAGAAGACAGGCCTGATGGGGGAATAGGCCTGCACAAATTTCTCTCATTGCACCCCACCCCCAACAGCATGATGAATCTTGGAAGTCCTGATTGAAAATTCTGATCACAGCTCTGCAGTCCTTCAGGTCCCACCCGTTGACAGTTGATTCACTCCTTTTCATGCCGGCTGCCTCTCTCTGGCTGTGGTTGCTCTTATGCATGAGTCTATCATTAGCAGACAAAGCATGATGGATTGGTTAGGGTTCCCTTCATCCTTAGAACTTGAGAAATACTTCTTTTTTCAGATTCTCAGAGCCTGTGTGGCACATTGTCATGAATGGAAGAAGAATGTAATGCGATATTGGCTATCCCTGTTTGCTGCCACTGTTTAGAGAGAGAATGATGCACTATGGGGCCTGTAAATATATAGTGAACGTCCCATCCCCCTGTGCATAACTCAGTGGCAACCGATGCAGAACGTCTTTGATCATAATCAATACCCCAACCAGGTCTGGGAATTTCATTGAAGAAATACCCTTTCAAAACCAGAATAGTGAACAATTTCCAAAACTGAATCCCACCCCCCCAAAAAAAAATTAACCCACTTAAAGTCTTTAGGTTTTTTAAATGATCGAAGGTCCAAAAAGGTTAGGATTGATTAATTTTTATCTTGAAAGTCAGTTCAAGGCAGTTTTCAATCTGCTGTCTCTGGAAATGATGCTATGAATGTCAGCCAGACACGACTTTATTTTTTATTTTTTAATTTGATTCTAGGACCCTGAGTCTGTATTTAATGTTTCAGTGAGCAAAAATAGTTATGTTTGGCTCCAATAAAAGATTGATAGAAGCGATTTTCAGATGTGGAATCAAAACAGAGTGAAAAAATGTCACGTTTAAATAAAATGCAGTACTTGGAGGCATCATGTGGTCCCGTAATAAATGAATTCATGGCACGAAGGTGACAGGTTTTGCAGGAGAATTTCTTTCAAAAATTTGAGGTGATTCATTTTTATGATTAACTGTGGTAAAAACAATTACTAGAGAATTTTTAAGTGAAAGGAAAAGAAGCTTTGAGGTGTTTATAGATAACACCCAGCTGCCTTCATTTTTATTCTTTGCCTCGCGTAAGCTATGAAGTTGTCCATTTGTGAAGTTTGGTGGAAGGCCCTGGAGCTCTGGGCTGCGGCCTCATCTGTTATGTGCAGTTTGGAAGGGAGAGGAGCAGAGGCCGTGGCCAGAAGCTGCCACTGGCCTTGGGCAGGCCTGCCTGGGGATTCCTCTGGATGGCTACAGGCAGATTACTTAACCTGGTAGCTCCCTTTCTGTGTCCTAAAATTGGGACAAAATGAGATAGAAATGTATGGTGAGCATCTAGCAGGGGGCCTTGTACATAGTAAGCATTGAACAGAAGCAAGGCCAAGAATCAATACTGTTCATTTTATTGGCATGGATGGGTGTGACCTTATTGCCTGCTCTGAGATCTGTACCTGATGTTGTACAAAGGAGCCCGGTCATCCATCCACCGGTCTTGTGATCCAGAGAGAAGAGGGACGGACTAAGAAGGAATGAGAAACCACAGACAGGTGAGGCACATCACCTTGAGGACATATGGTGTCTTCTCCACCTTGTAAGTCAGGCCAAGCATGGACCTGGATCGTGTGCTGGACCCAGTAAGTACCTGCTAGGTGAATCAGGATGATTAGGTAAGGGAGGTAAAATGGAAAAGCCCCATGGTTTAGTCAGGGATCCTTAAGGAAGCAGAAGCCATGGGATAGGGAGATAGAGGAGGAATTGGCTCAAACACCCTTACGGAGGCTGGGAGTCCCACATGTTGGGTGAGATCAGCTGGTTGGAGATCCAGGAGGGGCTAAGCTGAAGGTAGGTTGCTGGAGAGTCCTCTTGTGTTTGAGAGACTGGTGTCTTTGTCTTTTTCAGGCCTTCCTTGAGTTGAGGAGGCCCATCTGTATTATGGAGGGTGAGCTGCTTTATTTAAAACCTGCTGATTTAAATAGCAGACTGATCCAAAACACCTTCCACGTTGACACACAAAATGAACTGCCATGCCCCAGGAGTAATTACTTCTAAATAGATATATCAAGAATGTCTGGAAGGTCTGGGTTCAAATCTTGCTTCTTTAGTTGCTATATTATTTTTAGGGATATTTTAAAATTTCTGTCCTTCAATTTCTTTGTCTATAATATGCAAGTGATACTAGCTCCTACTCCATAGAGGACTTGTGAAGTTTGAGATGATGCAGTTTATTGAGTGAGGACAGCTTTTATTAGCATTAGTACTAGTAATAGAAATACATAGCTTTTGAACTTAGGTACCCTCTATCTCAGCGTAAACTCTTCCTACATTTTAACAGCGTATTTATGAACAAAAATGTAGTTTTAGAATATATTAACAATTTTCTAGGTTGCCATAATCACTATTTGTCATCACTGCTTAAATACTGTATGCACATTTTCTAAATTAATCCTCAACACAGATATGGCATTAGGTGTGTTATTGTGCAAGTTTCCAGATGAGAAACTGAGGCTTGGAAAGGTTGAACGATGTACTCCAGGTCACATAGTGACTCAGCCGCAGAACAGAGCAGCATCAGTTGGATTTCCCTTGGTTCATTTGGTTGATTTTCCACATTGTCCTGCTTGTGTCTTGTTGGGTGGAACAGAGTTAGCGAGGTGTAATGTGTTTTCCACCTCCTTGGATTTGGAAATGCAGTCATTGTTTTGATTCAAAATAGTAGCTGCATTTTCATGTAAAGGGAATGTAGACATTCGCATTTTACATTTGGTTTTAATTCTTTCTCTGTATGACTTGATTGCCTTTGTGACTGTCCCCGCACCACCTGGCCTCTAGAAAATGACAGACATATATCACGCCACATTTTACATGCTAGGTAGTTGGGTGGTTGTTTCTGAGCAGAGATGACAGGTAACACATGAGGGTGTTTGATATAAGTGCAGCATCAGTAGATTGTGCTGTTTGCAGCTGAGTGGCCCCATGAAAGTCAATGATGGCCTTAGCTGAATTCTGCTGGTTTTCAACCACATCAGGGGTCCAGTAAAACTCAAGTTACTCCCTGCTCTGGGATCATTACATGAAAAGATGTGTGTGTGTCTGTGTGCATGTGCGTAGGTGAATGTGCGTAATGTCCATATATGTACACGTGGGACTCTTCAGCCTGTCCTCTGCCAACTCTGCACCCAACTTAATATTCTTATTCCTAGTACCACTTTATAAAATTACTCTGCAGAATTTCTTGCAACTCCTTAGCAGTTGCACTTTTTTGGTACCTTTGGACTACTGAATTCCTCTGACTTGAATGTTCAGTTCATCTCCTTTGTCCACCTAACAAACTCCTATGTATGCTTCAAAATCCGATTCAGCCCTGTGAAGGTTAAAAGTCCTTTCCTTTATATCCCTAAATGAATTCCTTCTTTTTTAGTGATTCCTGTTGAATGTTCATTGATCTCCATCATTATTCTCACAATGCTGCAATATAATTATTTCTGGAATATCAGTATATCTTAGTGGCTCAGTCAGTCTTTGGAATCTGAAAAATCCAGGTTTGAGTTCCATTTCTGCCACTTCCTAGGTTTTGAAAGTTAAACAAGAGACTCAACCTCTCTAAACGGCAGCTTTCTCATGTGTGCAGGACAGATACTAGAGCACCCCTTCATAGCATTGAGGAGCTAGAACATGAAGCAACCAGCATGTTGCCCAGCCCCCACTAGTGTACAGAAGTGGGGCTGTTGGTGTCATTATCTCAGCATGTCTGCCTCCCTGTTCCATTTCAGCTTGTTGAGATCAGGGACCTTATCCTAATTATTTCCAAATCTCTAACTCCTGGCACAGGGTGCTCTGTAAACCTCTAGTATGTGAGCCATATCCATAGAACCACTTTGCAAACTCATAGCCTGTGGGTAACATAGCAGAGTTAAATATAATCTTTCATTGAGGGATATTCATTTTATCTTATTGATTGGCATGTGATTTTTTTTCTTTCTTTTCTTTTTTCTCTCTCTCTTTTTTTTTTTTTTTTTTTTTTTGGAGACACCTGAAGCCACATGTTTTGACTCTGTGTGAAGTCACCCAGAATTTGGAATTTACTTCTTTTTCATTTTTAATGTCAGTCAGAGGTGAAAGCATGCTTTTGATTGGCTCAGCCAGTCAGGAAGTTGTAATTATTGCTTCTTTCACTTAGTAGCATCCTGCAGAGTTGATCAAAATACAGAGGAAAAAGTTCCTTGCCGTTTCCAGGACCAGGTGGGAGCTACAGCATGTGTGTTTTTCTGTGTTCCTGTCACTTACCATATACCAGGAACCAATGGGCATCAGCATCACAACTTTGCATCTCCAAGCATGGTCAATTCTTGCTGGTGCCTCTTAGTGGCAGGAAACTAAGAAATATACAGAGATGGACTCAAGTGCGCCATCCCATCCTGGCTGTAGCAGTCAAGCTGGTGGACCTCTGGCTTGTTCTCTATGTTCGTAAGGACCTCATAAATGGTGTCAATCTCAAAAATCATACAATCATTAAATGACTTGAGACATGGTTAACTTATCACAGATGGTACATTCTCAGAGTTGATCAGGACAGTGACAGACAGTGACCCAGCATGGGCTGACAGGAGGTGGCCTGGGCAACTGGAGATGTGGCCGTTTGAGAACATCTGTGCCAGTTGCAATGGGATTTACTGCACCAGAGGGAAAGTATTCTGTGCTTCTCTTGCTTGACCGTAAAGCAGTGTGTGTCTCAGGATAGCCACATGGTGGTGAGCTTCTGCAGACACCCTTGTTGTCTGAAGGAGGCTGAAATCAGTATTATCGTCACATAAAAGCATGTCCTTCCATAGTGACCCTTGGTCAAAGTGCAGATGAGTATAATTAGTTTTTCTCCGTATCTTAATTTTGCTTCTTCTCCCCTAGGAGAGAAAATCCTCAGCACTGTGCGACTGCCCTGTGCTGAATTCCTCTGCAGATCCTGCCTGAATGCATGGGGCTCTTTACTTGAAGGGCTGGAGTGGTATAGCTCTATGTTAATCGTCAGTCCTGACAGGTGTCACCGAACAGCAGGAGAAATATGTTAGCCTGGGCATTAATGGAAAAGAGATTATTTTCAAACATTCCAAAACCCTGAGGACCCTCTTCATGGAACTTCCCTTTTCTCTCTCTTCTTTACCCATGTAGAGAATATATGTGCTGCTGAAACTTTCCATGTTCTAGATTTATGCTTGATATCTAGTGGAGGAAGCTTAATTGTGTGATATTTGGCCAGTGTGGGTGCTGATGAGCCCTGCCACAGAAAACTGTCCTTCCTTCCTACCAGAATGTGATGAGTATTTTACAGAAGCAAAGTTGGAGACAAGTACTTAGAAGTCACTACCAAAGCTGATGATTTAGGATGGAAAAAGCTCCAATGGAGCATGAAGGACAAATGAAAGAGAAGGAAAATGAGATCAAATAAAATCGGGCTCTGATACAGGACCAGGTTGTCACAGGCAGGCTAAGCAGGCTCCACCCTTTTTGGAAGGGGCTGCTGTCATCATGCCTGGCGTAGGGCTTCCTTTCAGAGAGTGAGATGACTGCTTGGTGGCATTTAGAATGAGAGCTGAAGGGTTTCTCTCCTCTCCCCTTTGGGCAGAAAATGGGATTGAGTCTTCCACCTGTTCTACAGGTGGCTGCGCCCGTCTGTTACCTCTGTTGAAGTGCAGTGTTTGGCACAGTGAAAGCCAAGGGCAGGTTTGCCCCTGGAGAACTTGGGAGACTCCTTGGAGAGCAAAAGGAACCCAAAGACAAGGAGAGGGCTAAGCAGAGAGGCTCTTCCAGCCAAGACCAGGGTTGGCATTAGGTAAGAGAGGCTGCCAGTTGGATACTGCAGACTCATCATGAGGTGTGGGTGGAGCGGGAGGAAAGAGCTCCCGTGGGCTTCTTTGTGGGTAGATTGGTTTTCCTTCCTGGCTCTGGTGAGAGACGTGAAATGGGGAGAGTCACCATGTGTTTCTGTGGCTCAGTGATGTCAGCTGTACAATGGGTAGCCCCTCTGGAAAGCAGTGTGGAGAATCCTCAAAAAACTAGGGATGAACCCACTGTATGACCCTGCTTATTCCACTCCTGGGAATCTTTCCAGGGGAGTTAGAATCAGCACATTATAGTGACACAGCAATATCTATGTTCATAGCAGCACAATTTACTATTGCTAGGCTATGGAAACAACCCAGATGTCCCTCACTGGATGAATGGATCCAAAAACTGTGGTACATTTATACCATGGAATTTTACACAGCAATTAGAAACAATGATATTGCAACCTTTGAAGGTAAATGGATGGCTATGGAAGAAATTATGCTGAGTAAAATCAGCTTTACCCAGAGAACTAATGGTTGATTGTCTCCACTCATCTGTGGAGGTGGGGACTAGACCTTGGCCAGTGACAAAGTTGGTGAATTATCATGTGTTAAATCCAGATAAGATGTAATGCTATACAACATAATCCTTTTTTAGAGATATTGTGGGAAGGG